>PISX010011498.1:0-65136 GCA_004024625.1 Mellivora capensis
TGAACTTTTGGGACTTCATCAAGATGAAAAGCTTCTGCACAGCAAAGGAGACAGTCAACAAAACAAAGAGGCAACCCACGGAATGGGAGAAGATATTTGCAAATGGCAGTACAGACAAAAGGTTGATATCCAGGATCTATGAAGAACTTCTCAAACTCAACACACACAAAACAGATAATCATATCAAAAAATGGGCAGAAGATATGAACAGACACTTCTCCAATGAAGACATACAAATGGCTATCAGACACATGAAAAAATGGTCATCATCACTAGCCATCAGGGAGATTCAAATTAAAACCACGTTGAGATACCACCTCACACCAGTTAGAATGGCCAAAATTAGCAGGACAGGAAACAACGTGTGTTGGAGAGGATGTGGAGAAAGGGGAACCCTCTTACACTTTTGGTGGGAATGCAAGTTGGTGCAGCCACTTTGGAGAACAGTGTGGAGATTCCTCAAATTAAAAATAGAGCTTCCCTATGACCCTGAAATTGCACTACTGGGTATTTACCCCAAAGATACAGATGTGGTGAAAAGAAGGGCCATCTGTACTCCAATGTTTATAGCAGCAATGGCTATGGTCACCAAACTGAGAAGAACCAAGATGCCCTTCAATGTACGAATGGATAAGGAAGATGTGGTCCATATACACTATGGAGTATTATGCCTCCATCAGAAAGGATGAATACCCAACTTTTGTAGCAACATGGATGGGACTGGAAGAGATTATGCTGAGTGAAATAAGTCAAGCAGAGAGAGTCAATTATATGGTTTCACTTATTTGTGGAGCATAACAAATAACACAGAGGACATGAGGAGATGGAGAGTAGAAGGGAGTTGAGGGATATTGGAGGGAGAGATGAACCATGAGAGACTATGGACTCTGAAAAACAACCTGAGGGTTTTGAAGGAGTGGGGGGTTGGAGGTTGGGGGAGCCAGGTGGTGGGTATTATGGAGGGCATGCATTGCATGGAGCACTGGGTGTGGTGCAAAACCTATGAATTCTGTTACACTGAAAAGAAATTTAAAAATATATATATTTTTAAATTTCTAATTTAATATATATATATATATATATAATATATATATATATATATATCAGGCTCATTAGTAATTAGGAATATGTAAATTTTAATAAAATGACATGCTGCTTTTACTTGTCAAACTGATGATTAAACAAGCACCAAGAACTGGTCAACATGGAAAGGCATGGGTCACTTTCATGTTCTCTTAGTGGGAATGCATTTTTTTTTAAGATTTTATTTATTTATTTGACAGACAGAGATTACAAGTAGGCAAGAGAGGCAGGCAGGGAGAGAGAGGAGGAAGCAGGCTCTCCGCAGGGCAGAGAGCCCGATGTGGGGCTCGATCCAGTACCCTGGGATCATGACCTGAGCCGAAAGCAGAGGCTTTAACCCACTGAGCCACCCAGGCGCCCGGGGAATGCATTTTTGAAAGGCAACTTGCACATACCCTTTAACCTGTAACTACCCCAAGGAATTTTTCCCACAGAAGTTCTCATGCAAATGCATAAAAATGTGTCTTCAAAAATATCCACTGTCGGATAGTTGAACATCAGAACACCATACTAGTGTGGATGTACATCAATAAAAAATAGTTTCAATATTTCACGATGTATCCATGTGAAGACTACTATGCAACTAATAAAAAAGAATGAAAAAGCCTTCACAGTTACACATTTATTATTTTGCAAAACTCAGGTGACAGAACAATATGTGTAGAATGATATCTCTCTGTATTTGTGTGAGCATATATATTTCTCCACATATATTTCTGGAAGGGAATCCATTCAATTTTTTACAGTTGCTGATTGCAGTTATTACTGTAATGTAGGTTTGATGGAAAGGTAGACAGTGTAGGCACTTCTATATATTTCTTTATATGTTTAATACCACTGAAAACAGGAGAATTTTATGAAGATTTCGCATTATATATACATGTCTAAACTGTTTTCTGAGTGACAAACCAACCTATATATTGGCTGAATATTAGGCGTCCTTTAATTTCTAAGAAAATATCTGAATAATAATGTGATTACAGCATTAGAAAATTTTATCTACTTTTCTCAGTCCAAGTATATTAAAGCAATATGCCACACCCCCAACTTCCAGAGGAGAGAGCCCTGGTAACAGCATGAAGGTGTCTGTTCCCTGCTTTCCTATTTCTCTACCTATCATTTAGGCTCAGCTATAACTGCAAGGATGGAAGGAAATCAATACCATTCAGAACTCCTCCAATGGGCTTGCTAGCTGGCTCCAGGGACCACAATGTGGAGACACAGATGTCTCCTCATCTCTCACAGTGCTGGCAAATATCACTGATGATACAAGCTAAAAATCTTTAGATCATGTGTGATTACTCCAAGTTTAATGTAAAGTTTTGTGGGGTTTTTTTTTAAGGTTTTATTTATTTATTTGAGAGAGAGAGTGAGAGCCCAAACAGGTGGATCAGCAGGCAAAGGGAGAGGGAGAAGCAGGCTCCCCACTAGGCAGGGAGCCCAATGTGGGGCTCAATCTGACAGCCCTGGGATCATTACCTCAGCCGAAGGCAAATGCTTAACCGACTGAGCCACTCAGGCGTCCCTAATGTAAAGTTTTGATGATTGTAATCACAAATGGTAATAATTTTGTAAGTTCAACCAAGACTTCGGAAAGACAGTGTGTACAAAAAGCTGAAGAGTAAGACTAAAAAAAAAAAAACCTATGTCTAGGTATTCCAGACATATAATTTAATTTTTTTTTATCCCAGTCGGAGAAATGAAGTGTGTGTTCCCATTTTATAGTGTTAAACTACAAAAATTCAACTGAGTAAATTCTAAAGATTTAATTGGCTTTTTTACTTAAGTCATGAATTAGGCAGTATCCCACCCAATAAGGAGAGGGAGCTCCAAAGGGCCACAGAAAAGGAAAGACTTTTAAAGATAGAGAGGGAGTTGAAAATGGAAAATCTTAGCAAAGATCCATTGTTTCAGGCAATGTTGCCCCCCATTAGAGAACCAAAAGGAGGCTTTCAGTAAATTTGCTAATGCTGTCCAGGAAATTCCCATGTCAATATGTTAAAACTGTGGTTGGGGTAGGTATTAAGTCTCGATTTGCTGATTTGGGGCCTTAATCTACAGAGTGCCATTTTGGGGCCTGCAGTCTTCTTTTTAACAATAGAGATGGAAGTTGAGGCTGAGAAGAATCCCCAAATCACACAGTTCATAAGTACTAGGATTGGAATCTAGGCTTGCCTGACCCTGAAACCTGGAGAGTTTCCTCTAGAAAATGTTGACTGTCAAGGCATTATGATTTAGTGAAGGAAGCTGGGGAACTTGCTCTTTCAGTCTCTAGGCATTTCTCTTAGAACCATCGATTCTGACCGCTGTCACCTGTATGTTTCTCACCGGCTGGGCAGAACCTCCACCTGTCTTGGTCATATTAGGCTGGGATTCTTCTCACACGGTGTTGTCCTATAAGCCCTGGAGTTTCCAGCCCCAGACTACAGAATCTCAAATACCAGGCATTATTGTTGTGGGGAAATAACTGGTTAATAAGAATGCAACTAGGCACAGCCTCAGCCAACCCAAAGTATTAACGGAAAACAATTTAGAAGCAGACAAAAGATTGTGGATACAGATGCACATCTTTCAAAGACTGACCCACACCCATGCAATCCCCTGTACGTTCTTGAGTTTCCTGCCATCCAGGCCAGTGAGGCTACTCTGGCAAGTGGAGCTGTTCCATAGTTTGAACACTGGACAAAACTGAGGTTGGAGTTTGAAAACCTGGCATGGAAACCAATCTCCTTATTTATTATAATGGCTAAATATGACTTAGACCCCTTTAGCCTCAGTTGCTTACCTGTAAAATGGGGGTGATAGGTAATACTGCCACAAAGAGTTTGCAGATAGAGATGTTTATTTTTTTAAAGGTTTTATGTATTTTTTTGAGAGAGAAAGAGAAAGACTGAGCATGAGTGGGGTAAGGGCCGAGAGAGAAGCAAACTCATCGCTGAGCAGGGAGCCCAATGTGGGGCTGGATCCCAGGACCCTGGGAACATGACCGAGCCAAAGGCAGACACTTAACTGACTGAGCCACCCAGATGCCTCAGAGACGTTTATTTTAAAGTCCTTACACAATAGACTCATCCACAAATGAATTCACAAAACGGGTCACAGACAGTTCTGAGTGCCTCCTAGGTGCCTTGATGTAAGGGAAGTTCATTCTGAGGTTACTCGGGACATGGGGGTAGAGAGGGTTGAGGGGACAAGCAACAGGGGAAAAAGCAACTGCCAATATGTTTGGCCCATAATACCTAATCTTTAGATAATGGTTGTTATGACTTCCTTCATAACACCTGAAATCCTTAGTGAGACACCTAGTCATGATGGCCATGTTGCATTTTTCCATAAGGTAGGCAGGAAACAATGGGGGCTTGATTTCAACAGTTTTTTTTTTTTTTAAATTTCAACATTTTAGCAAGACTTTCAAGAAGGAATTATTTTTAAAGTAGTTTAGCTTCAAGTTTTAACTAAGAAATTCCACAAGCCAATGCCTTCATTCGTGTTCACCAAGAAGTTGCCAGAATGACTTCTCTGATTTTGGTAAAAAGACAGTTGAAGGAAAATCAGCCCCAGTGACATAGGGCCACTTCACTCAAGTGAAAATTAAATCCAATCTCCATCCTACACAAAATACATGCTATGTTTGCAATATTCTTTGTCTGCGGTGGGTTTATATAAAAAGTAAACAAGATATTTTACAATCCATATTTAGTGATGTGCTTATATAATTAGAGACTTTTATGAATCGTCTTCATTATGCATTAAACAGTTCGTAAAAGTTATGAGTCCAATGTAGTCTCCCCTTTTTGTTGTTGTAAACCTTTAACGACAAAGGCATAGAGAACAAAGGAAAGAAAATGTGCATATTCTGGTAGCTTCACACCAGCCCCTGCTTCAATTATGCATGAATTAACAGAAATGATTTTGCAGCGTTTTATTTCTTGGTGTAATGGAGCTCAAGTATTTCATAAACTGTAACCATACAGCAAATTCTGGGCTCATTTTAGAATAATTAGCACATTGATGTTGCTTGTGTAGTTAAAAGGAAATGTTAAAATTTTCCCATTGCAAGCATTTTTTCGAAGGCTCACTCTATTCTCTAAAGTGAGCAATCTTTAACTCAGAAGAAAGCTGGAAGCTCCATCGTCCCTGCATTTCATCTTCCTCCTCTTATACCTCGATTAAAATACTAGTGCTTATTCAGGCAAGTCTTAATTATGGGCCGGGAGCCAGTGGAAGAGCCCATGTAGGTGAAGTAGGCATTTTTTTTAATGATTCATGCGCCTCAAGTTGGTCTGGCTCAGTCCTTTGAATAATTAAGGCTGAGCTAAGGGAGACCTAAAATCTGTATGTTCAAGTGTCTTCATTTAACACGCTCACCAAAATTTGGCTTTCTCATATCTCTTTCCCCCTGTCCTTCGGTAAAAGGAAAGTCACCCTTTGTGGAGAAGGAAGGAACTCACATTGACAGAGTTTCTGTGCTCTGTCAGACCCACTACGACATGAGGTAAATCACAGTCCTCGTTCTCTCAATGTTCACACAGTTCTATGAGGTCAGCAATGAGCGTGGTCATCCCTGTTTTGCAAATGAGGATAGTAAGGCTCAAGAATGTTAAGTAAGCTTCCCAAATTCGCACAACCCAACCAGGGCAAAAGGAGGATTTCATTCAAATTGGTCAAGGTCCAGACTTCAGTCTTGTTCTGTCTGTCCCAGCCTAAGGTGACTGACAAGCCTAGGTGACAAGGCTATTTGAGTATCTTCAACACAAACCGCAAAATGAAATTCATTGATTTTAATTTAATTTACTAATGTTATACATTGTGCAGAAAGTTGCTAGAGACGCTAACAAAGCTGCAACTTCCTAGCTCTGGGGAATATTAGCAGGAGGTGGTGGAGAACTTCAGGGCCAGAAAACAGAGGGGAGGCCGAGGGGAATCTGGCAGTCGCAGGAGCTGCTCTCCATCATCACTGAGACCCGATAATGAGATTTGCACAGTGAATTATTTTGACCTGGTAGAGGGAGCTTCCCAGATAAGATTTCCAGGTATGAAGCTACAGCAAACAAAAGAAAAGGTGAGGAAGAAATTACGTGGGTTTTTTTTTTAATACCCATAACAAGCATTTACATGACAAAACTGTTCTGGGCCTGGGAAATAAAACTTCGAAATAATTGAATAAATTCTGTTCTTACCTAAGTGGAAGAAGCATGAGAGACACACAAGGAAAGTAGATACTTTACAATCTAATAAGACATATGTAAGGCAAGCATCTAATGATGGATTCCCAGGGCCAGCAGTTTTGTTTTGTTCCCTGACGTAACCCCAGTACCTCACACAGAATAGGTGTCCAATACATACTGAACAAAAGAGATCCAGGGAACATCTAGGAGGCACATTGCCTGCAGGTGGGTGGTGCGTGGTTCAGGGGGACAAAGTGAACATTTCTGAGAGGGAGTGCTATCTTAAGGAAAACCAGGAAGAGAAGTAGGAGTTAGTCTGGTAGTAAGTGGATGCCTTGAGGACAGCATTTGCAAAGCTCAGCCAGAGTTAAGTAAGTCTGGGTGTTCCCTTTCTTGGGAAAGAAAATACTTCCACAGTTTTGGTATACAGGCTGCAGGGGCCAAGTGCAAAGACTGAACAGAGAGAGTGCAGTGAATTCTTTTACCAAGGAGTATGGCCTTTGGAAACCCTCTGGGGCAGATCTCTGGGTCTCTGCATTGAGAAAAAATGTAGGGGATTAAAGCAGGACTTTTTCAAAATACATTCCAAGTTGGGACGCCTGGGTGGCTCAGTTGGTTAAGCGGCTGCCTTCGGCTCGGGTCATGATCCCAGCGTCCTGGGATCAAGTCCCACATCGGGCTCCTTGCTCGGCGGGGAGCCTGCTTCTCCCTCTGCCTCTGCCTGTCACTCTGTCTGCCTGTGCTCATTCACTCTCTCTCTGACAAATAAATAAATTTAAAAAAAATACATTCCAAGCATTCCTTTCTTAAGTAAATTTAGAAAATGCTGGGATAGTCAAAGTTCTGTGTTTTTTTTTTTAATTTCCTATACGATAATATATTTTATAAATCCATCAGATGAAAATACGGCATTCATTGCTTTCAAGTTTATTTGACCACAATAAGTAACTTCAGAAATCTGTTTGGGAAACACTGAACTAGGACATTGCCTAAGAGTGGCTACAAGACTCAAATCTTGTCCCCCCTCACTGGTCCAATCTGGAGCTCACTCATCATCTAGGTAGTTATCTGTGGAGGTTATCTACTATGGTGATCTATGGAGGCTTCTACTATGGTTAAACCATACATTGTTCTATTACACTCTACCATGGGTAAATCTCTATACGCTGACTTGAGCTACAGACTTCTACTTACCTACTTCTACTGGTTTCAGATCATCACTAGGAATAGATTGGCCAATCCTACTCCATATTGCTGGAATCCCACTTCTGTTCCTAATTCTTACAAAGTATCCTTTCAATGGACTAGAACTCACTTCTGTTTGCTCTTGGAATGTATTTTCCACCAGGGGTCCCCATTTCCGGCTTTTATAGAATATCCTTCCATAGTGCATACTCTTCTTGTGCTGAGTCCCCTAGAATTGACCCTCCTCATAAATCAAATGATTGTGAATCCCAACCAAACTTACTGCCTATCTCTGAATAACACTGCTTATAAAACCACTGACCATCCACCTTGGAGTTGCCCCTTCAGTGAAAACAGAAATTTCCCAGTCTGGCTTTATTCTCCTTCACCTTCAACGCCCACCATGTTTTTAAAAGCTATCCTGCTTTAAAGCTAAAACACCTGAACAAACAAACAGAAGAGAAAAAAGAGGAACAAGTAATTACTAACATTACAACAGTGTTATTGCAAACAAACAAATGTAGTTTGTTTTCAAAATGCAACCTGCTTAACAAATTACTGCAACATTTGTTTTTATATATTTGTTGACTCTCATTTATTTTATTCCTTTCATATTATTGTCAATGGGTGGCCAATTTCCACAGGGGGTGATGACAACCTTCACATTCAAATTGCCTTTTCATTAGATGAGTGTCACTCTCCTTGGTGCTTCCATAGTAGCTGACTTTGCTCTCTTCAGTCACAGATGGTGATCTTCATCTCTTATCTTCCCTATTGAAAGCTCTAGATACTCCTTATTCATCAGATTTCTTTAAGTAGGCTTCAGATAAGCTTCAAGGCCACATTTTGGGCATCTGATAAAAATTTCCTCAAGGGCTTGCTTTTAGTTAAATTCCTAGTAAGTCTAATAAATATTGAGATTATTGCAAGAGTGTTGGTTTCTTTGGCCACATTTAATTTAAAATTCACAGACACACACACTTCTACATACTCACATACACAGTTTCTCATTATGGCTCTCCTGCTTGCTCAAGTGTATTTGTTTTTTGTTTTGCAAAATTCTGTAGGTCTAAATTGCCAACAATGACTTGTATAAGAACGCAAGACTTTATCTCTGGACCCTCAATCCTGTAACATAAGCCTTTCTTAGACTATTCTTTTTTGAGTTATTTTCTCAGTGGTTTCCCTGGGGAACTACAATTAACATGTTGATTTATAGCAATCTAATTCAGATTAACACAGACTTACTTTTAGTATTATATAAAAAGTTTGTTCTTTACATAGGTCTATTCTCTTCTTCTTTGTTTTGTTATTGTCATACAAAGTACATCTTTGCCCATCAATACAAATAATTACTTTATAGAGTTGTTTTTAAAATTGGGTAGGAAAGGAAAATGGGTTACAAACATAAAAATGCATCAATACGGTCTTTTTTATTCACCTATCTATGTAACTAAACCAGTGTTTTTTTATTTCTTCATGGGGATCCCAGTTACTATTCAGCATTCTTTCACTTCAGCTTAAAGGACCCCTTTCATATTTCCTTTAGAATGTATTTTCTAGCCACAATTTATCTCAATTTTTGTTTCCCTGAGAATGTTTTAATTTCTCATTAATGTTTGAAGTCTGTCATTGCAGGATATAGAACTTCTATTGGAGACAGGGAAATGAGCAGGGGGTTGGTACTTCAATAAAGCTTCAAGGCATAGCCATGTGCTCTAGCCAAGTTTTTGTCAGAAATCTGCACCAAAATTACTATTCCAGATTCTCATTATGGTATTGTTCCTTCTGTTTGCTATGATCTCTGGAATCCAGAGGGGAGGAAAGCAGATGAATGAAGGAGAATTTGGAAATGTAGGGGTTCCTGGTCTTAACACCAGGAGGATAGTACCAAACCCTGTCCTGAATTCCTCAGTTTCCAGTTTGGCAGTGATGGGAAGACATTGCTATGACAAGCTGTCATAACACCACACAGGACAGAATGTAATTTTTCAGTAAATCATCCATAGTGAATATAGACAGGCCATTACATAAATCTTTAGTTTTAGAGTCCATTGAAATGGCCGTCAAACCTTGAGCATGCCCAGATGTACAAGCCAGACACACGCGCTGCACGCTAAAACAAACAGCTATTGAACTCAATAACTGAAACACATCTCCAAAGTCTGTCAAGTAAGAAGTAAATCTGTTAATCCTATGTATAAATCAAATAAGCAAGCTCATATTAGTGTAAGACTGTAGAGCTTATGTGGACAATTATGTGTAGTTGATTTGTGTAAATTAGGACTAGAAGAACAGTGAGATTCAATAAATATTGGCTTAATAACAAGAATGTCTATATAGCGTTCCTTATTTCACCATTTTGACCTTTATAGCTATAGTATTCAATGAGGTAAGGTATTAAACAAGTCTTTTGACTTTTCTGTCCATCAATGAACTGGCAACTCCATAAGGAGGGAAAATTATTCAGTGACATTATCTTCTTTAATATATGTAATAAAATGATGAAATGGGTAGTATATTCTCCTTGTTTGAGGTTCAAATCATTTAAGGAATTTGTCTAACTTACAGAGTTGGTTAAATGTCAGAAATCAATACCTATTGTCTTGTTCTTTCTAGGAAACCATACTGCTCCCTATGACTCTGCTTGAGTATTTTCAAAAGAACTACCCTTACATTAGCAACCTCATATTCCTTCAGAAGAGAGACCCACTTACTCTTTTCCTGAGAGGAGGAAACTGGAAAGAGATGTGGGTAATTTGACTGGGAAGAACCTTACTGCTGTGGACACTGGTAAGGGTGCACAAGATTTCTATGCATAAGACGAGTTGCATCTTGTCTTTTGGTGCTTATTTCAGAAATAAGTAGAATTGCCATGGTCCGTCAGAACTTCTGGCCTGCACTTCTGCTAGCCAGGGATCTGTACTTTCTGGCCCGGCTTCTTTACTACCCCTTATTGGGCCTCTTCTTTAGAAGGGGACGGACAGAAAATAGACCTCAGATAGAAGTCATGCTCTCTAGACATCTTTATTTCAATAACGCTGATATTGCTACCCTTTTTTGGCCATCAATTGTTTGAAGGTATCTTTCCAATATTTTGAACTTAAAAGAAAGATGGGTGTTAGTTGGGGTGCCTGGGTAGCTCAGTTGGTTAAGCAGCTGCCTTTGGCTCCAGCCATCCTGGGATCCAGCCCCGCATGGGGTTCCCTGCTCAGTAAGGAGCCTGCCTCTCCCTCTTCCTCTGCCCCTCCCCCTGCTTGTGCTCTCTCTTTCTCTCTCAAATAAATAAAATCTTTAAAAGAAAGAAAGAAAGAAAGAAAGAAAGAAAGAAAGAAAGAAAGAAAGAAAGAAAGAAGAAAGAAAGAAAGAAAGAAAGAAAGAAAGAAAGAAAGAAAGAAAGAAAGAAAGAAAGAAAGAAAGAAAGGAAGAAGTGTGTTAGGACACACAACTCCAGCAAACCAGAAGCCATCTTCTCAGAATCTTTGGTGCTCTAAGACCATCTAAACTTTAAAACCGGGTGTTGATTTGTCAATACTTATAAAGAGCATTGAAAGGTTTACATTTCTGGAATCCCAGATTTCCTTTCAATTACTGATAACTAATGAATGTGTTAAAAGCACTAAGAAAAACCTCTGACATATATATGTGTGAAATGTGTGAATGGGGAAACATGGTGAAAAGTAGACCAAGATTGATGTACAAAAACGTTTACCAGAACATCATGTACTGAGATAAAAACCATTGGAAATAAAGCTCTTCAAAACAGAACATTAAAAAAAAAGAACACTAGTAGGCCTTATGATTAACATCTTATCTATATAATAAAATACACAGCCAAGGATTTGCAAGTTATTAAAATATAATGATGTTAGAAAATGAACTTGATATAATACAACCAAACAAGATTTTATATAAAATCACTTTAATTACCCTTATGGGGAAAACATAAACATATTGGAGAAGATTCGGAGAAGTTGGGAATCTGAGTTCACGTTTCCCACTCTCCCTTCCCAAAACTCTCTATGGAATGCAAATTATCAAATGGAACTCTTAGCAGGCAGAGCAGCAGCAGATGGCCAGATGGGGTGTTCACTGCTTTGCTCAGGGTACTAAAAGGCCAAAACCCAGCCAACGTTCTTCCCACTAAGTCATTCACTCTGAAGAGGACTGCATTCACGTGGGGTGGAGGTAGGAAGACACTTGCCTTACTGACACGAAGTGACAGTGTGTGACAGACAGGGTTTTGTGATGAGTAGTTGCACCAGTCAAGAGATCCTGACTGTACAGAGATTGACGTGAGGGATTGCAGCTGTCGGCTACATTTTCCATACCACCTGGTGATGGCTGATGAGCCAGCATTATCTCTAGAAGAGCAAGTTTGCTCTCTGTGAACTCTGTGGCTCAAACGCAATTCAACCTCCTTCTTTGACAGACATGGGCTTATTTGGTTGGAAAGGTAAAGATGTGATACATCAAGAAGCAATGCGATCAGAATCAACTAGTTGGCTTCACATAACCATCTGCAGGGTCCATTTTCCACCCTTAACTGCCAGGGGTAAAGTTGGGGAAATAAGATACTGTTGTCTGATGCTTGAATGGATTCTGCCTACATGGCTCCCATCATATTTGTATAGTTCATATTTTTTAGTTTATTTGGCGTGTGAAATGATACAAATTAGTCCACTCAAAAGATCCCTGTATCTTATCCATTGGTGAGTTCAAGCAGTCAGCAGACTCAAGAATCTTTATCAGCCCTTTAAGGAAATTTAAGAGAAAAGACCTCCTCTGGTACTGACTGCATTCTTGTGGAATATCACAAGTATGAATGGGACCCATATGTAGCAAATATTCATAGGGCAAAGCCATATAGAAATTTTCTACCCCTTATTTTGACATCAGGAAAAGCAGTAAAGAGCTGCACACAAATATAATAAATGTACTTTATAGGGAGCTGTGACTTGAGTGTTTGTACCAATTAAGTAGGGAGAAACCAAAGATGGCAAAGAACACAGCTGTAAAATGTGATTTGTCACCTGCCAAGCTCTGAATGATGATCTGAACTTGGCTGGCTGTTAATTTAACTATTACATACAAATATCTATCCAATCTGGCACACAAAAGACACAATAACAATTCCGGACATCTTTGAGGCAATACCTCATAATTTTAAAAAAGTACACACCTTATATCATTAGTTAACTACATTAGAGAAATTCTCAAAATATTTTCACAAGGAGAGATGTAACACATTATTTTCAGAATTGTTGGTATCAAGAAATAATCATTAAAAATCAAAATGTCCACCAGTAGTGGAAAAATAATCAATTTGTTGCTTTGAGGTTTTTTCTCCACAGATTCAGTCTCTTGTTGCTCCCCTTCTTGGAAGGCAGTGTGTTACGGTAGAGGTCTTGTGGAAATCAGAGGGGCTTCATGGCACTAATTCCTTGTATTCTTTTTAATCATGGGAAAACAAATGTTGCACAAGACTTGGGGTCTCTTTCCTAATGGGTGTGTTAATTCCTTACCTTTTCCAATACTTATTTTCTAGATGGCTAAGCAGATCTTTAGAACAAACTACCCATACCTGTTTTTCAAGCTGTGGTGCCCCTATATGGAATGCTTTCCTTTATTTTTCTGTGCATTTTGGATGCTGTACAATGTTAACCAGTCTTTAAATAATTCTAAAGCTTTTCCCCCTCCCTCCCTCACTTCTTCCCTCCCCCCTTTTGTCCCTCCCTTCCTTCCTTCCCTCCTTTCTCTGTCTCTTTCCTCCCTTCCTCCTTTCTTCCCTCCCCCCTTCCTGCCCCCCTTCCCTCCCTCCTTTCCTTCCTTCCTTCCTTCCTTCCTTCCTTCCTTCCCTCCTTCTCTCTTTCTTTCCTTCTTTCTTTCCAATTGTTACCTCTGGTACCCATTTCAGCATTTAATCCCTCTCATCCCCATTATTACTGTGTAAGCATCCCATGCCCTGCCTCGTTATGTGTCTTTGGAAAAGTCAATATGCCTCACTAACCCTCAGTTTCTTGGCCTTTAGATAGAAGTGTTGTAAAAGATCATTCAGTTTCTAAGGGACTTTTGGCACTAATATTTTACAATTTCAGGATCCTATTACTATATAAATCGTCTTTTGAAATAGAAAGGGATATTACAATGTTACTTTCACATTCCACAGAGCTACCGCTTATCTAGAGTGGCAGGTGGGAAAGAGAGAGATAAAACTACAATCCCCTAGAAATCTATCAAAATTTCTTTGATGGAGAAGGGTGTTTTCAGTTTAAACAAGTCTATTCTACATTGCAGTGTGAATTTAACTGGGGCATAACTGAGAAATGTACTTATGATAAACATACACTTACTGTTTGAAGAACAAATACCACAAATACATATGTGATAGTGAAGAAATAGAAGAGATGAGTGAAGAGTCCTTCCAGGCATGATCTATTGTTAACGAGGGGCACGATGTATGTCTGTTAATTCTGGATCATGACCTTTGTGCATTACAGTTCAATTTTAGAATGCTGCTGTATATTATCAATGTAAATAAGATTTCTGTTTTTAAGTGTGACTAAGTTGAAGACAAACTGTTTCTTGTTTATTAGTAGCTATATTGGGTTTGAACTCAAAGATTACTTTTGTTACCTCTTCCATTCTTTAAATCTTCTTGAAGCCTCTATGCTAGAAATGAAGAGCTTATCAAAGGAAGAGCATTTTACTCTTTTATTTTATTCGTAAACATTTTATTTATTTATTTATTTATTTATTTATTTATTTATTATTTGCGATGGAGGGAGAGAGCACAGGAGGGGAAGAGGGGCAAAAGGAGGGGAAGAGAGAACCAAACTCCTCACTGTGTAAAAAGCCCAATGCAGGGCTTAATCCTAGGACCCTGGGATCACAACCTGAGCCAAACACAGAATGTCTTGAGCCACCCAAGCACCTCAAACCAAGAGCACTTTAATATGCTTTTAGACATCATTAAATTGAGTCAGATGTTAAACAGCAGATCCTAGTTGTAAAACTTATTTAAGAGTTTGCTAATCACTTAGCATTATACCCTCTAGGCCCATCCATGTTGTTGCAAATGGCAATATTTTATTTTTTATGGATGAGTAATACTCATGTGTGTGTGTGTGTGTGTGTGAGCATACCACATATTCTTTATCCATTCATTTATGGATGGACACTTGGGTTGTTTCTGTATCTTGACTATTGTAAATCATGCTACAATAAACATACAGGTACATATATCTTCTCAAATTAGTGTTTTCATTTTCTTTGGGAAAATATACAGTAGTGGAATTACTGGATCATATGGCAATTCTATTTTTTTCAATTTTTTAAAAACTTTCCCTAACAATTAATGACATTGAGCATATGTTCATGTATCTGTTGACCATTTGTATGTCTTTGGAGAAATTTCTATTCAGACACTGTCCATTTTCTAATTAGAGTATTTGGATTTTTTGGTATTTAGTTGTACAAATTATTTATGTATTTGAGGTAATAACTCCTTATTGGGTATATAACTTGCAAATATCTTCTTCCATTGTGTAGATTGTCTTTTTGTTCTGTATTGTACACCTAAAACTAAAATAACACTGTATTTTAATTTTATTTCAGTAAAAAGAAAGAAAATAATTTAAAAAAAGATAAAGAGATTAAAAATAAAGAGACATTTTATAATTACTTAGAAAAAAAGTTTGTTTCTCAGAGTTCAGGATTCAGTAAATACTGCAGATAACCAAGCCAAGAACAATTCCACTCATTTCTCCAAAAGGTAAATTAGACAACCTCATTAATACTCTTCATATGTATGTTTTAAAAGAAGTAAGAGTAAATAAAGTTGTTGGCAAGAATAAACATTTTACAGATTATAATAAGGTACAGAAAATATGTATGTTTGCCCATAGCCAAAGACATACTTGTTTTAAACTAGCTGAACCTTGAGGTTAAAATGGGTTATCATTATCATAAAATTAAGTTCTGATATCAAGAATACATCTGGATTGGGTGAGTCAGCAAACTGATAGAGTAGGTTGCTCCAAACTCCTGTCCCTCCACAAAAACATCAAAAAGTAAGCAGGAATTCCCAGAATTTACTTTATCAAAACTCTGGAAAACAACAAAAGATTTATAGAAATGACTTGAATGTTGAGTCAAGAAAAAAGCAACTTAGAGTAGTAGCAAAGCTTTGTGGAGCTTTCACTTGCCTTGGTCACCCTCCTTAGCTATCAAGTCTTGAAGGTGGTATCCTGCATTCAAAGTGTAGGATTTTGGTCTCTAATTCTAGGTGGAGCTGAGCAGACCTTATTGGCAAATTATTGCATTTGTCTATTCTAACCCATCTGCTGGCTCCCTAAAGTCTAGGAGAAAAATTTAGGAAACAGTTTGGGAAATTAGGGGATGTAAAGTATCAGTATAAATGCTGCTGAATTTAGAAAATCATGTTCAAAATAAAGAATACAAAAACAATAGAACTAATGAAACAAATTTTGATTCTTTGAAAATATCAACAGAATAAACTAATAATTGCCTAGAATAACTAAAAAAAAATAGAGAAGATACAAATACAGATGTGAAAGTCAGATGTGAAAGTGGAGACATTACTACCAACCTTACAGAAATTAAAAGGATTATGAAAACATCCTATAAATTATTGTATGCAAACAAGTTAGATATCATAGTTCAAATGGAGAAATTCCTAGAAATATGTAAAATACCAAAACTGACTCAAGAAGAAGTAGAAACTCTGAATAGAACTATAACAAGCAATGAGATTGACTCAGTAATGAAAAGCCTCCCAAAAAAGAAAAGCCCTGGGCAAGATGACTCCTCTGGTGAATTTTAACAAATAAAGAAGAATTAAAAACAATATTTCACAAACATAAAAAAAAAATAATAAAGACAACACTTCTTAAATCATTCCATGAGGCTACATTACCCTCATGCCAAAGTCAAATAAAGATATCACAAGAAAAGAAATTACAGGGGCACCTGGGTGGCTCAGTTGGTTGGGCAGTGGCCTTTGGCTCAGGTCATGATCCTGGAGTCCTAGGATCGAGTCCCCACATCGGTCTCTCTGCTTGCCAGGGAGTCTGTTTCTCCCACTGACCTCTCTCGTCTCATACTCTCTCTCATTGTCTCTCTCTCTCTCTCAAATAAATAAAATATTTAAAAAAAAAAAAAGAAAAGAAATTACAGTACAGTATTTTTTATGAATGTAGATGCAAAAACCCTCAACAAAATACTAGCCCACTGAATTCAGGAGCATATTATAAGGGTTATATACTATAACCAAGTAATATTTTTTCTTGGAATGCAAGGATGTTTCATTATATGGAAACCAATCAATGCAATGTACATTGATTACACATTAAATGAAATGAATTAATAAGGTGAAGGAAAAAAATGGCTGATCTAAGTTTATGTAGGAAAAGCATTTTACAAAATCCAACATCCATTCATGATAAATACATTCTACAAACCTGAAAAAGAAAGGAAGTTACTCAATTTAATAAAAGTCATATACTATAAAACCTAAGCTAAAATCATACTTGATAGTGAAAAGCAGAAAGATTGTTTCCTAAGATCAGGAACAGGATAAGAATGCCTGCTTTTGTCACTTCTATTCTGAAAGTTCTACCAAAAGTAACTGGCAAGGAAAGTAATAAAAATCATCCAAATAATAAAGGAAAAAGTGAAATTATCTCTGCAGAAGACATAAGACTGTATGTAGAAAGCTCTAAAATTTCATCAAAAATATCTGTTGGAACTAATAAACGTATTCAGTAAAATAACAAAATATAAGTCAACAAGCAAAAATCAGTTGCCTAAAAAATGGCTAACAAAGAACAATCTGAAAAAGAATTTTATAAGACAATTTACAATAGCATAAAAATAACAGAATACTTAGGGATAAACTAAAGAGGTGAAAGACAAACACATGAAAATTCAAAGCACTGTAGGAAAGAATCAATTGTTTTTTGACAAGGTACCTATATTTCCCATAAAATTATGGGAACGAGTGGTGACTTCAACAAATGGTGCTAGGAAAACTGGATATCAACACGCAAAAGAATAAATTTAGACCCAAACTTATGCTATATACAAAAATAATCTCAGAAAGGATTCATGACCAAAGTAGAATAGCTAAAACCATAAAACTCTTTTTTTTTAAACCATAAAACTCTTATAAGAAAATACAGGGGTAACTCTTCATGACATTGGATTCTTAGCAATAACAACAAAAGCACAAACAACAAAAGGATATATATATATATAAATTGAACTTAATCCAAATGAAAAATTTCCATGCATCAAAAGACATTATCAAGAAAGTGAAAGGAAAAATTACAGAACAGGATAAAATTATTTAAAAAGCATACTGCTGATAAGACTCTAGTATCCAGAATATATGAAGAAATCTTACCAGTCAACAACAAAATGATAACCCAATTTAAATATAGGGGAAATATTTGAATAGACATTTGCCCAAAAATATGCAAACAACCAAAACACACATGAAAAAATATTCAACCTCATTAATAATAAGGGAAATGCAAATAAAAATAACAGTAAAGTACCACTTCACACGCACTAGGAAGACTAAAGTCAAAACAACAGAAAATAACAAGCATTGGCAAGGATGTGCTGAAATAGAAACTTCATATATTGCTGATAGTACTGTAAAATGGTTCAGTCACTGTGGGAAACAATTTGGCACCTCCTCAACAAGTTAAACATCCAATTACCATATGAACACCCAAGTACACATTTACATACCCAAAATAAATGAAAATAGCTACTCAAACAAACACACAAGCACACATATTTATAGCAGCACTAATTATACTAGTCATAGATGGAAACCACCCAAATATCTATCAACAGATGAATGCATAGACAAATTGTGGTATATATATACAATGGAATAGTATTCAGACATAAAAATGAGGTTAAGTACTGATGCATGCAAAAATATGGATGAATCTCAAAAACACTGTGATAAACGAAAGAAGCCAGATACGCAAAGTAACATATCATATAATTCTACTTAAATGAAATATCAAGAATAGTTAAAACCATAGAGACAGAAAATAGATTGGTAGTAGAGGCAGAGGACAGCAGGAAATGAGGAAAACTATAAAATGGATAGTGGGTTCTACTTTGGCTTGATGAAAATGTTCTGGAATGACATAAAGATGGTGACTGTAGAACATTGTTTGAATGTACACAACATCAAGCAATTGTTCACTTTAAAATGGTTAATTTTATGTTAGGAGAATTTCACCTCAATGAATTATATATATATATATATATCTTTAATTTATTTGCCAGAGAGAGAGAGAGAAAGCACAGGCAGGCAGAGTGGCAGCAGAGCCAGAGGGAGAAGCAGGCTCCCCACCAAGCAAGGAGCCCGATGTGGGACTCGATCCCAGGATGCTGGGATCATGACCTGAGCCGAAGGCAGCCACTTAACCAACTGAGCCACCCAGGCGTCCCTGAATTATATTTTTAAAAGGAATAATCCAGAATTTTATTTTTAAGGTATTATTAAAATATTTTCCAACAAATTTTAATAATGTTTTAATCTTTTCTAAATATTTGTTAACACAAAAACACATAATACTCTAACTTAACTAATGTACTCTTTCTTAATATGTATAATAAAACCAATTTATATTGCTATTCATTTAATTATCTGATAGTTCTCATTGGTTTTAATTTTAATTTTTAATTTTTTTAAGATTTTATTTATTTATTTGAGAGAGAGAATGAGCGAGAGAGCGAGAGAGAGAGAGAGAGAGCTGGGGGAAGGGCAGAGGGAGAAACAGACTCTCCTCTGAGCAGGGACCCTGAGGTGGGGTTTGATCCTAGAACTCTGGAATCACGACATGAGCTGAAGGCAGACACTTAACAGACTGAACCACCCAGGTGCCCAACTTTTTATTTATGTTTTATTTCTATTGTAACTGTGGTAAGGACAGTTAACTTCAGTACAGAATTTTTAACTATAGGCACAATGTTGTACAGGAGATATCTAGAGCTTCTTTATCTCTATAGCTGAAACTTTATACCTGAACTGAGATTTCCTGTTTCTCCCTCCCACTAGCCCCTGGTAACCAACATTCTATTCTCTGTGGCTACAAATTCGACTATTTTAGATACATTATATGAGTGGGATAATGAAATATTTTTCCTTCTGTGACTGGCTTATTTAACTTAGCATATTGCCTCACAGTACTTCCACACTGTCACCAATAGCAAAATTTCCTTCCTTCTCATGGCTGAATAATCTCATTGTGTGTGTGTATATATATATACACACATCTTCTTTATCCATTTGTCCATTAATGAACACTTAGGTTGTTTCCATATCTTGACTATTGTGAAATGCTACAATAAACATGGGAGTACACTGAGATCTTGTTTTCAATTCTTTAGGATGCATACTCAGAGGTGGATTTGCTGGATCATATGGTAGTTCTATTTTTAACTTTTTTGAGGAGTTGCCATACTCTTTTTTTCATTATGGTTGCACCATTTTACATTCCCACCAACACAATGTACAAGAGTTCCAATTTCTCCATATCCTCACTAATACATCCTACTTTTTTTTTAACAATAACACCTGTGAGGTGATATCCCATTTTGGTTTTGATTTGCATTTCCCTGATAATCAGTGATATTGAACATTTTTTCAAGTACCTGTTGTCCATGTGTACATCTAATTTGGATAAATGTCTATTCAAGTCCTTTGTCCATTTTTAAATAAAATTATTTGGGTTTCTTGTTCATATGTTTTGTTTTTGCTATTGAGGTGTAGCAGTTCCTTATATATTTTGAGATTAACCCCCATCAGGTATATGGCTTTCAAATATTCTTTTCCATTCCAAAGGTTCCCTTTTCACCCTATTGATTGTTTCCTTTGCTGTGCAGAAACTTTTTAGTTTGACATAATTTTACTTACTGAATTTTGCTTTTCTGGCCTGTGCTTTGGTGTCATACCTAAAAGCTTATTGCCTGGACCAGTCATGAAACTTTCCCCTCTTTTTTCTTCTCATTCTTTCTGGGTCTTATGTTTAAATCTTTAATCCATTGTAATTTCTTTTTTTTTTTTTAATGGTATGTTGTAAGATAAGTGTCTATTGCCATTCTTTTGCATCTGGATACCCAGTTTTCTAAGTACCATTATTAGGGAGACAACCTCATTGTGTATCCTTAACACCCTTGTCAAAACTCAGTTGAACATCTATGTGGGTTTATTTTTGGACTTCGTATTCAATTTTTCTTTGTTTTTCCTGCATCATATGTTTTTAATTACTGGAGGCTTACATATATTTCGAAATCAGAAAGTGTGATACTTACAGATTTGTTATTTGTTTCCAGTATTGCTTGTTCTATCTAAGGACTTTCATGATTCCATATGAATTTTAGGATGGGTTTTCTATTTCTGCAAAAGAAAAAATGTCATTGGGATTATGATAAGATTGCTTTCAATCTAGAGATCACTTTAGATAGTATAGACATTTTTATATTATTAAGTCTTCCAATCCATGAACATGTGGTGTCTTTCCTAGTATTTGTATCTTCTTTATTTCACCAATCATTTGTGGTTTTTAGTATATAAGCCTTTCATCTCCTTGAGTTTAACCTTAAGTATTTTATTTTTTTGATGCTATTATAAATGAAATTGTTTTCTTGACTTCTTTTTTTGGATAGTTAGTCAATAGTATATAGAAATACAACTGGTTTTTTGTATGTCTACTTTATATTCTGCAACTTTACCAAATTTATTTATTTATTCTAACAGTTTTTATGTTGTCTTTAGAGTTTTCTAAATATAAGATCATCCCCTGCAAACAAAGATAATTTTACTTCTTCTTTTCCAATTTTGGTGCCTCATATTTTCATTTCTCACCTGATTGTTCTACCTAAGACTTCCAGTACTGTGTTCAGTAGAAGTTGTGAGATCAGTCATCCTTGTCTTGCTCCTGATCCTAGAGGAAACTTTTTCAGTTTTTCACCATTGAGTGTGATGCTAGATTGTGGAATTTTCAGATACGGTCTTTATTATGGTGAGGTAACTTCCTTCTATATATTGTTTGTTGAAAGTTTTTATCATGAAAGAGTGTTGAATTTTGTGAAAAGTCTTTTCTGCATCAATTGAGGTGATCATGTGACTTTTATACTTCATTCTGTTAATGTAATATATCATATTAGTTGATTTGCACATATTGATCTATCCTTCCATCCCAGGGACAAATCCCACATGATAATGGTGTATGTTCCTTTTAATGTGCTGTTGAGTTCAGTCTGCTAGTATTTTATTGAGGATTTTTGTATTTATGTTTATCAAAGATATTGGCCTACAATTTTCTGTTTTTGTATAGTCTTATCTACCTTTGGCATCAGGGTAATGCTGGCCTCAGAAAATGAGTTTGGAAATATCCTCTCTTCTTCAATATTTTGGAAGAGTTTAAGAAATATTGATATTAATTTTTCTTAAAACTATAGACCAAAAAGACCCACAGACATACAAAGCATTCTACACAACAGCAATAGAATACACATTTTCTCAAAAACACATGACACATTGTACAAGATAGATAACTTTTTAGTTCACAAAATTAGTGTCAATAAATTTAAGAAGATTAAAATAATAAAAAGTATCTTTTCCAGCCACAATGGAATGAAACTGGAAATCAATAACAAAAGAACTGGAAAATTCACAATTATGTGGAAATTAAACAATTAACTCCTGAGCAACCAATGAATTAAGGAAAGAATCAGGAAAATTAGAAAATATCTTGAGACAAATGAAAATGAAAACACAATATACAAAGGCATATGGACTGCAGCAAAAGCAGGTTAAAAGGGAAGTTTAAGCAATAAATGCTTACTACATTAAAAAAAGGAGAAAGATCTCAAATAAATAACTTGATTTTATAAATCAAGAAACTAGAAAATAAACAAACTAAGCCCAATGTTAGCAAAAGGAAGAAACTATTAACCATTTGAACAGAAATAAAGCCTAAAATAGGAAAAAAAATAGAAAAAAAATCAATGAAATGGAGTCAATTTTTTGAAAAGATAAACAAAATTGACAAACCTTTATCTAGACTAATAAAGAAAAAAAGACTCGGATAAAATTGTGACTGAAAGAGGAGACATTACAAATGATGTCAGAGAAATAACAAGGATCATAAGACATAATATGATCAATTATATACGGACAAATTGGCTTATCTAGAGAAATGGATAAATTTCTGGAAGATACAACCTACCAAGAATAAATCAGGAAAAAACATATAATCTGAACAGACCAATAACAAATAAGAATATTGAATAAGTAATCAAAACCTCCCCGAAAAGAAAAGCCCAGGACCAAATAGTTCCACTGATGAGATCTTAATTCATTTTTAACATAAAATTAACTGCCTTTCAAATCAACTGTAATTATTTGTGCAGCATATTCTATTTGCAGTAGTAATATATATTTATACTTCAACTATGTGAAAAATGTCTGTGTATAAAGTACGCAGAAAAACGTTCACTTTAAGTTACAGGTAGAAATCTTCTATCTGAAAAAGAATATTTAGGCATTATCAAATCTAAGTTGATTGTATTATTTATAGTACAGATGACTTTATTGTATTTAGATTGTAATCTGATCACAAAATCATCAAAATCACATTGAAGTAGACAATCAGCCTTTTGAAGATTGAAGTAGAAGTCAAATACCTGATTTCAGTGAAGCACCAACAACAGTGCCAAGCTTCAGTGCATTCCTGGTGAGTGTTTATTTACCTACATTGCGAAGAATAGTGTAGAAATTCTTCTGTATGTTGTATATCTTAAACCTGAGCCAAGTGCTCTTGACTTCAAAATGATTTGAACAAAAATGTCTATTATATTTTCTAAATAGATGTGGGTTTTTTGTCTCTTAGTTTGTTGATTAATTTATTTACAGAACATTTCCCCTATACATGGAGATTGATATACTGAACTAAAAATATCAGAAGTAAATAATATCAGAAATCCATAGGCTAAAAGCAATTTTATGAAATAGTGGAGAACTTTTTTTAAAATTTGAAATCACAACATTGGAGAACTTATAAAATGTATAGACTAAATGCTTTGGAAAAGATCTCTTGGATTATAAATTTTAAAAGAAATTTCAGTTAAGTGCCAAATCAGTAATAGAGCCAAAGAGATGAACAATGTTTTTCAAATATATGCTTGTCGCTCTCTTTTGCTTTTAGTTTTAATGCCTCCACTGATAGAAGGAATTGTGCTCAACTATATGGAGAAAAATTGATGCTTTCTGTAGCCTAAGATATTACTTTTTAAAAAGCCAGGTTTTTTTTTTTCCTTTAAATAAAAAGTATCCTGAAAGAATTCAAATGTCCTGGAATGAATTGAGCTGGAAATTAATAATGAATGCAGGCTCAAACCATGAATCAGCCATGTTTTAGCAAGGTGGTCAGGATTTCAACAAGAAAAGAAAAGATAAAAGAAAAGACAGGAAGAGAAAATAAAAACAAAACACTTTAAATATATAAAAGTGCACTTCAATTTTCAAAAGTCTTTCCCATCATTGTCTACCTCACTGTGACAACCAAAACTCTGCCCACCTATCCACAAGAGGTTTTCAACCTTGCTGTGATAGCCTTTAATCAATGACATTGAAGACAAATATATTAAAAACAAGAATATTTGCCTTTCTCTGTGCAGATTTGAAGACCAATCACAAAATTCCTGCATTATAGAGTCATTAGTAGTCAATGTGAAATAAGCTATTCGGGGCAAGCTATTAAAACAAGCATTTGTGTCAAACTCCTTAAAATTATATTTAACAACTACGTTCAGCATAAAAAGACATATTTTTGAAGCTTCAAATACACTGAACATAAAATCCTTGGGGACCAGTACCAATACCTATGCTCATTATGATATACTTCAACCATTTATAGCCAAAATATATCTATGGACTCTGAGAAGTGGAGTAAAACAACTCTTCATCTTCTCAGATTGATGAGACTCTCAAGGACAAAACTCTTTAAAATGATTTGAAGGAAAGCATCAGATCTCATCTATTTTATCTGCAAAAGATATTTTTTCACGGAAGGAAATGAAACAGGTTCGGGTACTTGCAGGGAACCACATTGTCTGACTATCTGATAGAGATATAACTCTACCTTCTCTGTATCCACCTGTACACGCTGAGCTTAATTAACCACTGCTCGGTCTTTGGCAGACAAACTTAAGGGGAGCATTTTGAAAGATTTGATTGTAGTGTCCCTCATTCTTCCACATCCATGTTTGACACCATTATTTGCACTGGTGATGACTGTAAAGAGCACCCCAGACTTGACCATTTGAACAGCAAAGTAATCTTTTTTTTTAGCTACCTCATTAAAGCTCCTTCTCTCTCTCTCTCTCTCCCACCCTCCTTCCCTCCCTTATTTTTCTCTTTTTCTCTCTCTCCCTCCCTCCCTCACCTCCTCTCTCCCTCCTTCTCTCTTCTCTCTTTCTCTCAATCTCTCTCTCACACACACAGTCTCCTCTCACCTCCGACTACTTCTGTGACCATATCTCCTCTTACTCTGGCTGACACTCACCCAACATCCTCCAGGTTTACTGGACATCTTACTATTCCTCAACTCACCAGGCATAATCCTACTTTAGGGCTTACTGGGTTTGGAATACTCTTCCCTGATATCCCCATAATATCTCCTCTTGACTTCCTTCAAGTCTTTGCCCAAAGTCTTAATGAAGCCAATGTTGATCTCCCTCTTTAAAATTGCAACTCTACCCCCACCTAATCCTCCTACTTCCCTTAACTTCTACTCTTTTCATAGTACTTATCACCTTAGAATATATTCTACATTTAATCACCCAATGTGTTTGTGTATATTATCTGTCGGAATTTGCTGGAACATAAACACCATTTCAGGTTTTTTAATATGCTAGATCCATTGATACTTCCCAAATATGGTTAGTGCTCAGCACATACTTGATATTTGGTAAATATTTGTTAAATGAATATATAATTTTAGGGGAGAATGCTTTTAATAATGAAGTTCATCCTTGTCTATCTGTTGCCATTATATGAACCAGAAAAGCCCCTTGTGCCTCCCTTGAGCAAAATAAATGTTTCTATAAATATTATTGTTATTTTAGAAAATTTTGAAATTCCAACTGATATTAAATGATAATATTGATGTTCAGTAAAAAGAAATATGAATACAAGAGATTGAGAAATATTGCTGTAAGTCCTGCTTGCACAGTTCTGGCCATGTAGCAAGTGCTCAATAAATTCTGGTTGAATGAATGCTCATTAAGTACTATGGAGTGCAGAGGAGATTAGGAGCCACATGTTGAATAGTAATCACTGACAAAAGTTCACATTAAATTCCATGTAGGAAAATTGTGTTTATTGGAGCAAGTCGTAAATAAAATAAGCTAAGGCTTCAAAATGACTAATGACTACCACTTGGGATCCAGACTTGCTGAAGCAGAACTCCAACGTAGTAGTAGTTTGTAGAAGCTGTTAATAAAGATGATGTCATTTGAAGGTTCACAGGAAATACGGAATTATTAAAAGTTTAGGAAGCCACACTTTTTTGAATAATCTAAAACCATCACTTTCTAGCCCCAAATTCGCTCTTTTTAGGGTTTTTTTCTCTTTTTTCTTATCACTTCATCCTCACATCTTACTTTTCAGGTATTTATTCTAAATACTCAAATGTAGTTTGCTCCCCCAGATCTGTACATTAACCCTTGTAGCGTATCTTGTAAGATTGATCCCAAAGTTTACTTGTTCTTCCATCCTTTCCAAGACCCCTCACCTGATCTAGGTAACCTGTCTCTTGTTTTTGCTTCCACAGCACCTGTCATATCATTTATTACAAGAAACTGTAATCATGTCTTTGCTTGTATGTCTCAGCACCAGGGGACTATGAATTCCCCAGACATGGCTGTGGGTTTTATTTCTGGGCTCTTAAAGCAGAGCATAAGACCAGACACATAATCTGTGCTCTCTAAAAGGAACCTCTTTTTTTTTTTTCTATCTACAAACACATCATAAGCATTAAGGACTGGACTATGTCTCTGGTAACTTTGTATCTACCATAGTACTTTACAGAGTCTGGTACACATTAAGTGCTCAAAGAATTGTGTAGGAATTACTAGTAGTTGACCAGTGAAAGATAATATTTATGAGGATTATAATCCTTACAGATGCCAAGGATTATTTTAGAAGGAAAAGGACACAAAGTGCTTAAAAAATATTTAAAATATTAACTAGTATTCTTGAGCCCTCTCCTACTTTTCGTGAGAGACTCTTCTGATTAATGTTCAAACCTAATATCACTTCTTCCAGGAAGCCTTCAGAGACTCACCCTCATTTTGCTTCCTAGATTCATTGCTTATCTGTGCTCCCTAGTATTCTACTTCATGCTCTTAAAAGTGTTCTAGTCAAGGTCAACAATGAACCATGGATTTTGATCCACTGTTAATGGAATTACTTTCCCTCGTTTTATACTAAAAATAATTTCTAGGTTCTCAAAATTATCTGCTACGTTGGATTCCTTGGCTCTGCCCCTGGTTTTCTGACTTTTCCTTCTCAGATTCTGCTCAGGTTATTTCTGTTCCTCTCAACTGCATCTTCATTCATTCCATTCTTGCATTAGCTACAAAACTGAGACCTACTCATTGACAGACATTAAGCCCTATTGGAACAACATTTCTCTGTGCTCTATCCTTTTAACAGCTAAATAAGAATATATTTATTTTATAGGACAACCCAACCTTGGTCTCTGCCCTCTGTTCTCCTGGCATGCTTCTGTCTCAGGAAATGTGTCCAGTCTCATGATACTAAAACTCACTTATACATGGAAGACACCTGAGTCCATAATAAGCTTTGATCACATTATTCAGCTTTGAACTTAAAAAGAAAAAAATTGGGGCGCCTGGGTGGCTCAGTGGGTTAAAGCCTCTGCCTTCGGCTCAGGTCGTGATCCCAGGGTCCTGGGATCAAGCCCCGCATCCGGAATCTCTGCTCAGCGGGGAGCCTGCTTCCTCCTCTCTCTCTGCCTGCCTCTCTGCCTACTTGTGATCTCTGTCAAATAAATAAATAAAATCTTAAAAAAAAAAAAGAAAGAAAAAAATTTCCACTAAAATGACTGTACGTCATATCAAATTCGAAGTGTTGTTAGATGCCAACCTGATACCAGGACACAATAACCTCCAGCTCTCTTTGGAAGAACTGTGGCTTCAATGTTTCTTAGCATAGAATGTCAGGAAGAAGACTTTATGATGAAAAACAAGATTACTCATTTTTTTTAAAGACTTTATTTATTTATTTGACAAACAAAAGCCCGATGCGGGGCTCCATCCCAGGACCCTGGGATCATGACCTGAGCTGAAGGCAGAGGCTTTAACCCACTGAGCCACTCAGGCGCCCCAAGGTTACTCATTTTTAATATATTTCTTAATGACAACTTGTCATCCATGTCCAAAGAGTTCACATAGTCACATAAATATAAATACACACAGGCTCACACACACCCTGAGTCACTAAAGATTAGGAATTGTCCCAGTAGAATTGGAAGAGAAGCAAAAGAAAGTTTCTATTGAATACTGATGAAGTTTTTACTGGCTTTTTACATCATCCCATGAGTACTAGGTCCATCCATCTTGTATAAGAGAGTATTTTGGGTTGCAGCAACACTTACTTTGTTTCGCAGATTTTTCAGACCTCTTTGTTATATTTCCATGCTGAATGGAAAATTTCATCTTCCACTCACTCCCTAATTAAACTCATTCTTATTTATGGCTTTAACTCTAACTTCAATTTCTCTTCTGAGCATCAGATTCCCTTTGCTATCTGCCTACACGGGGTCTCATCTAAGCATCTGAAATACATTGCAAACTTAAATTCTAAAAACAGAACCCTTTGTTTCCTATCTCCTCTCTCAACATGATTATTCTGCAGTCTTCATCTCAATAAATTAAGTCAAAGCCCAAGAATGTGACCAAGGCTGAATATGAATATGAATATGAATTCAGGTGTCTTCCATATACAAATGAGTTTTAAAGACCACAAGAGAGGACACTTTGTCCAAGGGACCAGAGAATAGAGGCCAGAGCACGAAGTTGGGTCTTCCTATAAAGTTGAACCAATTGCTCAATCAATAGCATAGGAGACACCCTTGATTTACCCTGTTCTTTCATATCCCATTTTTTTGATCCATCAGCTCATTTTGATGACTGTGTCCTCAAATATGCATTGAGGTACTTCAAGGTATATTCTCTTCCCAGCACTTCCTCTGTTATGACGCTAGTACCAACCACTATTGTTTGTCATCTCAACTATTGAGAATGCTTCTAAATATGTTTCCCAGAGTCCACTCTTGGCTTCCTACCATCTCTTGTCTACCCTAAAGCCAATATGATACTTGGAAATATAAATCAGTTTATGTGGCTCTCCTTGCTATCCTACCCCCATTTAAAACTGTAGCACTTGGAACAAAACCCAGTCTCTCTGGACTTCTTTCTAATCCATTGCTCAATAAATAACATCCACACTTATCTTCCTGTCATGACTCAGATATGCCAAGTTCATCCTATCTAAGGGCTTTTCACTTAATCTTCTCTCTGTCTAGAATATTCTTTCCCACCTGCATGATAAGGTACATCTATGCTCAACTGTCATCCCTCCACAATTTTTCCCTGGCCATCCTGTCAAAAATAGCATGTCCTTCACTTTGTTTTATTTTCCAAAATTTTATTTATGCATTTACATATTATCTTTTGATCCACTATTACATATATGCTTCATGAAGAGTTTTCCTTATCACTTATATCTAAATCAATGCTTGCTGGAGAGTCAGAGAACAAATATTTGCCCAAAAAAATGTGCCAGTGAAGAATGTAACTCTCCATCACAAGCATGGAGAAACCAGAGGAAGTACCTGGCAGGTGGGAAAGACCAGGCAGATGCTGGGAAACCTGAGCTATCCCAGGTAAGACAGAAACATGTAGAGCCAGAGATCAATGTCATCCATCCTACAGAATTAAAATTAAGGAAGCTTCTTCATGTCTTAGGTGCAAACACTGGAAACTATCAGAGTATGTATAAAGACAAAAGAACAATCCAAAAAAAAAAAAAAGAATTCAAGGAGATTTTTCCAAATACTCATTATTTTGTTCTCTGTGCTATATTTTGGAAGCAGTCCTGTACCAAGGTACAAAGTCAGGTCAGACCAAAATGCCTTGTCACTTGGTCCCCCAAGACACATTGATCAGTCACTTCTTCCTGGCTGAAGAATGAGTCCTTCCATTTTCAGTTAGATCTCCTACTGAAATATTTGGCATCTCTTTCATGCACAATATTTTTCTCATTCAACTCAGTCATACCAATGTCTTTCCTCATTCATTTTTTTAACATAAAACATTTTCTAACACAGTATTACAGTAGCACTCAGTATTTCAATTATAGTTTGTTTCTATCAGCTCAATAAATGCCTCTAAGTTGAGGATGTCCTATGCAATGGTGGTCACATGTCTCTGAGAATTGGCTGCAAAGGTTGAGCAGTCATGTGTGTTCATGTATGTTACCATGTCATTTCTTCCCTGGATACCTATATTAATTTCCTAGGATTTCCATAACATATTACCACGATTTTGATGGTTTAAAAACAATAGAAGTTAATTCCCTCCCAATTTTGGAGGCTAGGGTGTGAATTTCAAGGTTTGGTTAGTTCCTTCTGAAGATTTGGGGGGGAGTCTGTTCTGTGACAGAGCTTCCAGTTGTTTCTGGCCACCCTTGGAGTTCCTTGACTTATAGATACATAATTCCAATCTCTGCTTCTATAATCACATGCCCTTCTTTTCTATGTATCTGTGTTTCTTTTTCCTTCTGTTATAAGGAGTTCTCATTGGATTTAGGGCTCACACTAATATAAGATGATCTCAACTCAAGATCCTTAATTACATCTTCAAAGACATGTTTGTTTGTTTGTTTTTTTCCCCAAGTAAGGACACACTTATAGGTTCTAAGGTTATGATATGGACATATCATTTAGGAAAGGGTGAGGGGTCATTATTCAATCCACTAAAGCCCCCAATCACACAAAGACTGAATCCAAACTCCTTGCCATGACTTCATCTTGCTGTCCCAGCCTTATTTCCTAGTGTCAACAATGTACACACCTGGATTTATGGAGGGTACACAGAGCTCGACAATCACTTCATCCAACACTGACTTTTGCATCATGGCAAATTGACCAAATGACCTTTTCCAAGACAGAGATTAATATTTGAACTGATGATCCCATCTCCCCAAGAGACCATTAACAAAGTGCTTTTTTTGTCTCTATTTCTAGCAAGTACAAGCCTTGTACTTCCATTCACTATTCTGTGAGTCCCCTAATCAAATTCAAGCTCCAATGCCTACCAGATTCCTCAAAGTACTTCTTTTGAAATTTAAACTTTAAGAAGAGTAAAATCCCCATGTTACATATTCAACCACTTCACGGAACAGTCCCTTTACCTTCTATTACACAAACCTGGTTCTTCCCTGAGGTCATACTTCTTTTGCAGCCCACTCAAGAGGTGATTATTTTTCTAGATAAATGTCCTCCTTGATCTCTGTTGCCAGTTCCAGAAAATTGCTCTTTCCCCCTCCCCAAATCTCTCAGTCCTTAGATGAATATACTCTCATATTTTACCACTCACTATTTTTCTGTAATTCAATTTCCTGTCTTTCCAATCGGACCTTTTTCATTTTTTAAAGGTTTCAACACCTGCATTACTCCTTGGTTCCTCCACTACTATTCCTGCTACCATTCTTGGTGACTCAAAAATCCATCTAATACTCTGGCTTGTCAGAGTCTTGTTCCCTTTCTCCTCCAAGCATCTTGTCTTACACCCTACCTGCCTTCCCCAGCCATTCGCATCCACCTCACCAGAAGCCCCAATAAAGCACCCAGTCTTTGGAGGGTAGCAACACTGACTCTTCCACCTCACTTCTTCTAGTTCTACTACTCCACCTCTTCATGGGGGACCTCAAATCCATTAACACTTCCAGCATTTACCCTCCATTTTCCTTCAGGTGTCATTTCTTTCTCATCCAGCTCATAGTCTCTGGTCTATTATTATTATTATCATCACTCCTGGCATATGCCATTCTTCTCCTGGTTCATTATTCCCTCCATCACAATCACCAGCAAATCCCCAACCATCATTTAAATCCAACTCTTGCTCCCCTCCCCTTCACTCATGCAAATGACTCAGATTGGAGAAAATCACAGTACACGCTGGCTGGACTTACTCTAAATTTATGATCTAAACTCTGTCCAAGAAATCTATTATGCTCACCCTGCCAATTTGCTCTCCCACTCTCCAAAACAACCATTTCTCAACTTTTCTTCACTCCTCCAAATTCCAAATGCTTTTCTCCATCCTCATTTTCAGTCAGTGGCCTTGTTTCTCATTTTTCAGAGAAAATAGATTTAATTAGAGAACATCTTCAATCTTCTGGCACCAAATCTATTAACTTCATCTGTCCTCATACATCCCACGGCATATGAACTCCTCAGACCCCAGGTAAGAAGATCCTTCCACTTGTGTCCTGGATAGCCCTTTGCTCCCACAATTTCCTATTTCCTTTTATGCAATCGACTATTCTTTCTCTAATGGATCATTCTCATCAACTTAAAACTCTGCTTCATAAGTACCAACCCCCCCCCCCAAAAAAAACACCAATTCCCTTGATTTCATGTTGCCTTTACCAGTGACCCTGTCATTCCTTTCCCCTTTTTGTCAAAGTTCACAAGTGTTCTTTACACTAACTGTTTCCACTTTCTTACCCCTTAATCTCTTAAACTCAGTCCAGTGAGGCCTTTATTCCCATCATTCTTCTAAACTGCATTGGTCAAAGGAGCAAATTCAGTGGTAAACCCCCAGCCCTGATTTGACTTAATAGACTCTTCATAGATTTGACATAGTTACTCTCTCCCTCCATTTGAAAACAATTTCTGCACTTGGCTTCTAAAATACAATGTACTATCCTTGCTGGAAAAATGATCCATATAAACTGATGACTCCTAAGTGTTTATTTCAGCTCTTATTTTACCCTTGCACTTTAAAATCATCTATCAACGACCTGTTTGAATCTTTGATTGAAAGTCTACTATGCATCTCAAGCTTCATATGTTCAAAATTTAAGTTCTTGGTTTACCTTTCAAGGCAGTTGTTCCCCAAGTCTTCTTCAACTTAGTAAATGGCACCACCACCCATCCAATTCCTCAAAGATTTTTAGAAGTATCCTTAATTTTATCATTTTCCTTCATCCTGTCTAGTGCATCAGCATAACATGTTTCATCAATATACATCCAAATCCTGACCACTTCTCACCAATGCCACCGCTACCACCATGAGATAGGTAACCATCACTATCCATCACTATACCAGCCCTGTTATAGAAAGTTCCTAAGTAATCCCCCTGTTTCCACTCTGCTTTCTACTATCATCCATGCAACAACCAAACCTTAAGAATATATAAGGCAAATCATGTAACACTGTTCAATCTTACTCCAAGTAAAATTCAAATTCCCTTGAGTGCCCCTAAAGTTTTATATAATCTACTTCAGCTTCTTCTCCAACCTCATAATGTGACACTCCCACTAGCTCACTGTACTCTGTCCAAATGTGCCAATGTTCTGCTCTTTAAACATTCCAAGCATGAATCTGCTATCCCAACTGCTGATGTGCTCTTCCCACTGCAGTGGATACACATTCCCTTTTCACTCCAGCCTCTTTTTGAATATTACATCCTCATTGTGGCCTTGCTTGTCATGGATTCCAAAAACTCTTTCCCTCCCCAATTCCTTCTACCACATCCCTTGCTTTACCTTGTTTCATAACATTTATCACTCCTTAATCAGAACAACTTCAGGTTGACAGAAAAATTGTCAAGATGGTATAGAGGGTCTCTATACTCTCCACATCTACTTTCCCCAGTTATTACATAATTGTAATTGTAATTGTACATGACATGTTACATTACTATAGTACATTTGTCACAAGTAATGGAACAATATTAGTATACTATTATTATCTAAAGTCCATGCTCGATTCATATTTCCTTAGTTTTTAATTTCATTTTCAGGATCCCAACTAGGAAATCACATTGCATTTATTTGTCATGTCTCTTTAGGATCCTCTTAGCCTGTGATAATTTCTCACACATTACTTGGTTCTGGCAACTTTTAAGATTTATAGGAAGGAGTACAGTAATATATTTTGCAAAATATCCTTGGGAACTTGATGTTTTCTCATGATTAGACTAGGATTACAGGTTTTAAGGGAAAGACAACAGAGGTAAAGTGCCATTTTCATGCCATTATAGCAAGGGTATAGACTGTCAAACATGACCTATCACTGTTGGTCATCTGGCCAAGGCGGTGTTTGTCAGGTTTCTCCACTGCAAAGTTACTCTCTCCCCCACTCCTTTCCATATTTTACTCTTTGAAAAGAAATCACTATGAGCAGCCTATCTACTAAAGGAATGGGAAGTTATACTTCACCTCCTTAAGGGCAGAGTACGTATTAAAGTTTTAAGTCAATAGATGGATTTTCTCCCTCCCTCATCTATACCCTCAAGTTAGAAAGATGATTCCCATTGCCTAAAACAGCTCTCAGTAGAGTTCCTAATGCACACAGGTTCTTATTAAGTATTAACCAACTGAACTAATTACTTTCCCACCACACATACCTATCCATATGTGTTAGGCTTTATATGGCCACTTTCATGTACCTAAAAATAACTTCTTCCCTTGTCCCATATTTGTGAGATAAGCTTTCACTTACTCTTACAAGTCAATTCTTCATATCTGCCTAAATTTAAAGGCACATTTATATATACATGGCATTCTAGCTAATGTATAGCTATATTATAGTGCATATTACTCAACATTCCAATTAATTCTTCACATCTCAGCCTGCTGACATCCCTGATGAGCTCCTTAAGGCTTATTTACCTTTGGGTAACCCTGATGCCCAGCCCTGAGTCTGAAATATTTCTCAGTGTCTGCTGATTGGAGGAGATCAAACTAGATGGATGGCTTGGGCCTTCCTTTCACACAGATGACTTTTTCTAGCCTATTCCAGGCGTCAGAGCTGAGTCATCTGCTCAAGAATCTAAACCCTTCCTTTGGATTATAACACCCTGAAGTGGGATGGCTGATTCCCTCCCAGAGTCTACATCGGAGCCTTGTGTCATAATTAGTAGGACCTTTGTCCTTTCATGCCAGGAGCCGCAGAGGGCAGAGTTATGAGCTAAGGCCAGGACAGAATGGAGACTGAAGAAATGGCAGAGAAGGAGTCATAGGTCCCAATCAGCAACTCTATGTAGAAGTTTGTTATGGTCAGACAGATCATATGAAATAATCTGGAAGAATATAGGGAACATTTCACAAGGTAAACATTCTATCCCAACTACCTTTTCAAGGCAGGCTGCATTTCTTCAAGTCAGACTATCTAATTTTACTGTACATGGATCTGTTGCTTCCTGTGGGTAGTCTGTGACACTAGTTTCTGGATGAGGACTGAGAGCAGAAGAAGCTTCCCCCAAACAATGACTGTAATCAGAAATCACATATGACACCTGTTCATTCCTCCCTGCAGCACAGATCCCAGAGATCTGGTAACATTCCAGATGTCTAGAGTAACATGAATATGGACTATTTTCAGGGATTACAAATTTTTTTCATATTTATTTTTCTATTTTAACAATCTTTCTGATTATCCATGTAAACATACTCATTCTAGAAAATATGGAAACATAAAAAATATAGAAAAAATAAACATTTACTCACTTTGAAAGAATGAGTTCAAACATTTTAAAATACATTTACATGTACAACTTTGTATGATGTTTTTCCCAGTAACATAAAATCGCATCATTTTGCATCTTAAAACAAAAACAAACAAACAAACAAAAAACCTTCTCATGGACCAAATTTTAAAGGACTGTGAGGTATCACATCATCACATGATTTTTCAAGTATTCTCCTATTTGAGAAATTTTAGATTTCTTATCATGACAAATTGTGCTATAATTTCCTCATTCCTCCAAGATTGGCCCCAACAGCAGGGATAAGCACAAAAACTTGAGGAAAAACAGAAAGAGGGTGACTTCACCAGATGGAGAGATTTTAGAAAGTTCCCCTCCAAAAAAGTGATAAGTTAATATGAATTAGCTGGATGAAAAAGTGGAAGGAAATGTAATCTAAAAAGAAGGGATAACATCTGAGGAAAATACAGAGGTTTAAAAATGGCAGTCATTTGGGACTTACTAGCTTACAGGCCTTTTAAAATACTTTTAATTGGACTATAATTGACATATAACACTGTAAGCTTAAGACGTACAATGTGTTGACTTGACACATTTATTTATTGACATATGATTAACAACCCTAGTGTTAGTTAACACCTCTGTCACGATACATAATTATGGTTTCTCTTTTATGGCAGAACAGTTAGGATCCAGTCTCTTAATAACTCCAAATCTTATAAACGTTGTTTCTATATTCTTAAATCATTTTAATGGTTAGAGGTTTCCTTTCTTATGTTGAGCAAATTCCTTTTTCAATATAACTTTCATGGCAGGTTCTCCCTTCCACAGAAGCACAGAATAAGTCTGTTACTCCTATAATATGTCCATGTTTTTTGTAAAAGTCCAAAGTTCATTCTTAGATACAGATCCTTATTAGAATGATATTAGAATGAAAAGGAGCTTCAAAGATCATCTACTCCAATCTTCTCATTTTATAAATTAAGAAAAACTATGTCCAGAAAAGGACAGTCACCAGCCACCTCTCTCTCTACCTCCATGGCATACATATTTAGTGGCAGCACTGAATGGATAAATCAAATCTCTACCACCCAATCCACCTCTTTCCAACCTGCTGCTTTCTCTTCTCCAGAATGAATCTTCCCAGCTCTTCCAAGCATTCATGGTTCAAGTCTTTTCCTGCCCTTTCTGGATCTGGGTCACTTTTTCCCAATTAGTCCTAGTAGTCTTTCCTTTCACCTGCATTCATTTATACAAAAAAATGGAATGTAGACATTTTCAGAGCTATTTTACATAACACAGCTCAGGGAATTCCCAAGATTGCCTATTAATTGACAAAAATTCGATTGAGTAATTTAAAAGATCAAATTGACTTTATTGAACAATTCACGGGTGGGGCAGCATCCCAACTAGCAAATGAAAAGGAGCTCTGCTCAGCTATTAAAAAAGAAAGAAAGAAAGAAAGAAAGAAAGAAAGAAAGAAAGAAAGAAAGAAAGAAAGAAAGAATTCTTTAAAGGGAGAGAAGAAGAGGGAAAGGAAATTATTAGCAAAGAATGCACTGTTTTAAGCAAGATCCCCCTCCTGAAGGGAAAGAAGGGAGCCTACTAGTAAATTCCCTAGTGCTGACCGGAAATTCATCTTGACCAGTTAGAGGTTTACATTCCCCAGAAGTTTGAAAATGCAGTGAGGTTAGGTATTAAGTCTTACTTTGCTGCAGTGGGGTCTTAACATAAGTGACTCCATTTTGGTCCTGTGGTTTTCTTTCTAACACTCCTGATTCTGGGTTCATCATCCTCTCTCTACAGACAGGAACATTGAGGTTCTGAGATGGGCAGGACCTTGCATAGCATTAGGAAGACAGTAAACCATGAAAATAGTGTTTAACCTCAAATTTGCCCTTAATTCCTCTAATTCAAATTATATTTGTCCTATTTCATTTTTGTTCTGTTTTAGAATATTATAGGGGCACCTGGGTGGCTCAGTGGGTTAAAGCCTCTGCCTTTGGCTCAGGTCATGATCCCAGGGTCCTGGGATCGAGCCCCGCATCAAGCTCTCTGCTTGGCAAGGAGCCTGCTTCCTCCTCTCTCTCTGCCTACCTCTCTGCCTACTTGTGATCTCTCTGTCAGATAAATAAAATCTTTTAAAAAAAAAAGAATATTCTAATTGTCATCCAACTAATTTATGGTAGAACAGTAGCTGGAATCCAGGTCTGCCAATTTCAGTAATTGTTCCCCCTTCCTTAGCCACATTCTAACACTGCATGGAAGTGATCAGTCAGTGAGATCTAGATAATTGTACTTGGTCAGATTATGGCAACCATTTACATTCTTCCGCTAGCCATTAGCATAAACACCACACTCTAGATACTTGCATCTTAATCCTAAAAAGGCCATGGTTTTAGCATTGATTTTATTCCTCAGGAATTCCTGTGTTTTGTTAATGTCTTATTGAATGGGTGAAAGATAGCCCACCACCCTCTTAACTGGAGGTTTCCAAATAGTCCCAAAAGAGAGATTACTGAAGGGTTAAGCAGCAGATTTGTTTAATCACTGGATAAATACTAGGTTTGTTTGACTTTTAAATTAGAAAGTGTTGTCAGCCTTAAAAATAAAAGCATCATGAGATGTTTGGTAAAATGGTAATGTATTACTGATTATTTTAATTCAAAAGAAAGCCACAGTCTATAATTAAATGTACTCTGCTTAACACATTTTCCTGTTGGCTTGCTCCTTAAAAATAAACAAGGGGGAAAAAAAGTGGGTGGGAGATTGCAGACAGTCCAGAAGACCACTAGGACCAAACTCTCAGACCCATTTAGTCTGCTCATTTAGAAAGCTCTAAAATTGTGTGCCCTTCTTCCCCTAGCTCACAGAAACAATGGCCGATTCAATTCATATTTGAAGACATTTTTAAAGTTACAGAATAAAAGATGCTGATGCTTTGCAAATACAATACAGGTGAGATATGTATTATGTATATAACCATGGAGCAGAAAGTAAAAATGTGATCGGGATTCATTTCTAGTCAAGTTTCAAGATGAAATCTACTTAACACTGAATCCCACTCACTGTGGCTCTGGAGAAGATTATTCTGATTTAGTTATTATTTTTATTATTTATTATTTTTAATTCTTTTAATTGATTTAATGATTTAATTGCTTCTGGAAAAGCAGGTTGGTGCCTGGGGAAAACAGGAGTCAGGATGATGATGGCGTGATTATAAAGTAAATGCAGATCTGAGGCACAGGCCATACTCTGCTTCTGCCTTCAGGGGTCTCAGGTTGACATGTGACTAGTTCATTCAATCTCTCCTGGAGGTCAGGCTCTCTTCTAGCCTAGAAGATAGTGAACAAGGCAGTTCCAATCCTGCGCTCAAGTGTCGAACATTCTGGAAGAGGAAATGCAGAGAAGAAATGAGAATTCAAACAATTAAGCTACTTTCAAATAGTGTAAATTAGTGTGAAGACCAGACAACAGACTGATAACACAGAAGGTGATTTAAGGGGCATGCTATATTAATGACTGTGATAAATACGAAGAGGATTGCTGCTAGTTTTTTTCTAGATGGGAATGTATGGGAAACTTCATGGAAAAAACAATATGTTAATTGTCCTTTGAATGATGGGTGTTTTGTTTTGTTTTCACCTAGAAACAGGGCCCTAATAGCACTGAATTACTTGAGGTAGATGTTCTATTTTGTAGGGCATAGGCTGTTCTCTCTCTCTCTCTCTCTTTTTTTTTTTTAATAGAGAGAGAGCACATGATGTGGGGGACAGAGAGAAAAAGAATCTTAAGCAGGCTCCATGCCAGGAGCCCAAGGCAGGTCTTGATCTCAGGACCCTGAGATCATAACTTGAGCCAAAATCAAGAGTCAGATACTTAACTGACTGAACCACTCAGGTGCCTGAAGGCATCTGTGTCTCTTATTGAAAAACTATAAAATGGAGATTGTGGTGGCTTTCCTTAACTCATACATATCACAGAAATGAAATGACATTCTTTTCCATGGTCTTACAGATTCTGAAGCACACGCCTCTTTTCTCTTTTATTATATGATTATAACGATAACCTCCTAACTGGTCTCCCTGCTTTCAGCTCCCCAAAAGATCTTTCTAAAACATTGCTTCTCAAATTACTTTGACCACAACCCTCAGCAACAAAAACTTACTTTGTGAACTAGCAACCACATTTCACAAAGCAATACTTACTTGTACCACTTGCAATACATTTTAATATTTTCTCTTCCATTCTACTTGATTCTGCTTCATTAAGAAAACATGCTGGTCTGAACCATCTAATTTAAGTTCATGATCCTAATTGGTTCCAAAGCCTTGTGCTCTAAAGCAGAAATGTCCACAGGAGTTCCCTCTTCAGTCTTCTGTGGCTCCCTATTGTTTCTAAATAAACTGTAAGCTTCTAAGCAGTGTTTAAGATTTTTATATTCTGGCCCTTGTCTTCTTCCCCACAACCTCTCACTGGATTATATATCCAGCCTCATTACTTTTATTCTTATATTTGAATTACTATTCCTATTTTATTGATTTAACTTGCAGTATCCCAATCCAGCACTTGGTGGCTCTGCATATGAGACTGCTCTCCATGATGCAACTCCAATCCACCACACCACCACAGATGACCATCTCTGGGCCTCCTGGCTTATTTATACTCATACTTCAAGCCTGAGGTCAAATGGAATTGCTGCACAAAAAATTCTTCTTCCATATCTTCTAGTCTGGACTTGGTTTTCAGCCTATATCTTTCCATCTTCCTCTGAGTGTACTTCTAGGGAAGTCTCCATACTATTACACTATAAATTTATTTATTTTTCTTTATATCTGTAGAGCCAACGTGCAGGGTCCAAGTTTTTAACTTATGTATTCTTGATTCCTGGAGCCCAATAATCATTCAATAAATGTTTGATTATTGAATACATAAATAAATGCTTCAGTTAATGGGCAAGCAAAGGTTAAACTCCTCCCAAGGTACCTATTACCTCTTTATATCCAGAAAATTCTTCCTAGCTAGTTGTGAATCATTTAGAGATTTCTGATTCCTTTAGTGGTTTCTCTGCTTCCTGAGAGCTGACATTGGCAGGCACACGAGTAAAGAATTTGCTGATCAGCACATGTTAGCTAAGTACATACTCTTTGATTTGATTTTATGGTTGGGTGATAAGCTTCCAGAAGACCAGTCTCAGTGACTGGATAACCCATGTTACCTTCTATTGTGTTAGTGAAGGAAGTTAACCTGAATGTCCTTGTTTTAAAATATTTGGTGGGAGGGTTCCTGGGTGGGTCATTCAGTTAAGTGTCCGACTCTTGATTTCAGCTCAGATCACAATCTCCGGGTCATGAGATTGAGCCCTGTGCTGGGCTCCATGCTCAGCACAGAGTCTGTTTGTCCCTCTTCCTCTGTTCCTCCTTGCCCAACCCCCACCCCCACTCTCTCAAATAATCAAATAAAATCTAAAAAATAAATAAAATAAAATATTTTAGAGGGTTCATGTGTCAGTGACAGTTATCAGAAGAACATGGTTTTTAAGCCCTTGGTGCAGCTAAGAGTCAGGATCATTCCTGCACATTCAATAATGGATAAGAGGCATCCCGTAGGATTTTTGAATGAGCAGTTCTTAGACAAGGAAGATTGTACAACAGTAGGGAATGTTAAGTATCCTGGAAATATGTGTGCTGATATTTCCAAAACATGGATAAAAATCACAAGTGTTTACATAAAAATCCAAGTCACTGCTTTTTCAGAAACAAGATTATGCAAAAAAGCACCTTTATTTTCATGTGTGCATGATCATCCATACTAATATGTTAACTCATAGGTGAAATTGTTGCTTTCTTTTATTATCAACTGAGCAAGAATTCTGTTAGGGACTTTCCCAGCTGGAGAGATGGATAAAATGGTGGTGAGACACATTCTAAATTCTTTGCTTACAAACTGTGGAAAGCAGAGGAATTTTACTCTTTTGTGCTTTGGCATCAGATTATGTGGAAACATTTAAAAATAAGCCATACAATGCAAAAGACATCACTTTTGCCTCTTTGGGAGAAAAAGAAAGTAATTCTGGGGATGAGAATGACTCTCCGCTGGGCTCCATTTTTTGCTCTTCAAAGCCGATGAGAACAATATTGACGTTTTATCATTACTCATTGGTTGCAATAGCTCCACTTCAGTGAGATAGTGCCCTTTGACCCTGATACATTCGACCTCCTGGCACCCAGTGACTAAGTAGAGCTCCAGAATGAGGAAGGAAAATCCAGGGAAAGAGTCATTTTCTTATGCCACCTCTTTTAGTCTCTATTCCTCTTTAAACAAAAACAAAAACAAAAACTGGGGCACCTGGGAGGTTCAGTAGGTTAAGTGTCTGACTTGTGATTTTGGCTCAGGTCGTGATATCAGGGCTGTGAGATCCAGCCCTGCATCAGGCTCTGCACTGGGCATGGAGCCTGCTTAAGATTCTCTCCCTCTATCTCTGTCTCACCCCCATACTCTCCATATGTGCGCCTGCATGCACTTTCTCTCAAAAAAACTAAAACCAAACCATGCCAATCTATGGGCCTTCACAATTCTAGGTTATTCAAACCGCAAAATAATCACTTGTGATTTTTTTGATTATTAAAAAATTACACCAGCACTAGGGTAATAAACATTGCATTAGCTTTAAATTTATGGATCCATACCAAATGTTTTACTGCACACTAAATACAGAGGAAATATCAGTGGATTTATCTATTGCCACTGCTTCTTCTTCCATGAAAATGAGGCTTCTCCAACATCATCAAGATCACACTTAGAGATCTGGTTGTATTTCTCTTGTACAACTGAGACAACTCAGTAACCAAGAATGGGTTTTTTGAGCACAGCAGATTGTGGTGGATGCAGTGTGGTGTTGTTGTCTCACTCCCCCTTCAAAGTCTCACAACCATTGAGAAATTTATATAGGAGACCAGGGGCCTGGCCATCTGGGTCCAACTCTGATGAGCCACTGGAGCTCCCAAACTTCCCATGAGATCAGTCGAGGCTGTCACAGGGCCTATGTCCCTACTAACTTCTCCTCTGCCCACTTCCCTATCTTTCCAATCCATTTCACAGGGATTGCCCTCAAAGGCCTTTCCAGAGAACCCAAACTACAACATGGAAGCACTGCAATTTTTGTTTATTATCTGTCAGATGGTGAAAATATGGTAAAATGAGGACTTGTAACAGATTTTCTTATTTGAAGATACATGTACTTTCTAGCAGCTCAGAAAGTGTTAAGACTTCTTATCAATTAACTCTTTGGCAGAAGTCAAAGTCTGAGTTGTATGCCTAGATCTTCTTATATAGTTTGAAACTACAAAATCAAATAGAAGCCATGCACCGGGGACTCAGGATATTGCTATGATTAAATACTCAGGAGTCAGACAGCCTAGATAACAGTTCTCTTATCCTACCCTCTCTGAGACCTTGGGCGATTTAATCAACTTCTTTAAGACCAAGTGTGCTCACTAATGAAATAAGGATCTTAATAATACTGTCTTATAATAGGGATCTTAGGAGGACTAAAAAACACAGATACAGATAAAAGGTTCACTACAGTGCACAGCATAGCATGAGCATGTGATAAGTGTTCTCTCTTAAACCCACCCAGTCATACAGGGCAAAACCCAAAGCCCTCAGTGCCCCTAAGGCTTTAAATGAGCTAGCTTTCCATTGCATCTCCAACTTCGTCCCGCTACCACCCTCCCTCATTACTGTTTCTACCATATTTGACTCTTTGATGCTTTTAAACACACTAGTACAATCCTCCTTTATGACTTCTTCATTGGATGTTCCTTTACGTGGAATAGTTATCCCTCACCTTCTCCAGGTCTTTGCTCAAATGCCACCTGCTCAATAAGAGTCATCTTTCCACCCTGTATAAAGTTACAATCTAGTCCCCAAGTCCCATCCCAATAATCCTGATACTCTTTACCTAGCTCATCAGTTTCTTTTCCTCATTGCCATATCACCATCTAACAAATCATATATATATATATGCATGCACACACATATTTTTGTTTTGTTCATCTATGAAGGCAAGGGTCTTAGTTTTGTATACTCTCTCATTCTAACTACCTAAAAGAGAGGTACATATGTGACCAAAAAGTGGTCAATAATTGTTTCTTAATTAAAAGAATAAAAACAAAAACTTCCAGTACATATCGTACCTGTTATTAACAAACAACTATGGATGTTGCAACCAGGTGAGCTTACCAAATCATGTATTGTGAAGTCTCTCTGTAATAGGCATTGTCCTAGTGGAAGGGAATACAAAAATGAAGAAGGAATGAATTGCACCCAGGTAGCTCATGGTGGAGCCAGCTATGCTAAACCACCAAGGAAGTTTTCCCTGCTGTCCTTGGAAATTTTCCCTGTCAGTTCAATCTAGGTGTTGCATTTAGTTGTTGAAAATTGTCTTGCCTAAGGCCATGTCCCCTTCCTGAGGGGCAGCCTGTGTCAGGTCCACTCTGAAGGACCATCCCAATTTCAGAGCTCCAGATGAAATCAACTGAGGCCATCACTGGGACTATAGTACAGGCCAACTTCTCTCTCTGGTCAATCTTGTTTCTTTCCTCTCATCATGCAGTTAATGCTAAGAGCTTCCCCAGTCAATTTCCTGTATGCTAATTTCCATTCCAGAATCTGCTTCCCAAGAAACCCAAGCTGCAACACTTACATTATATTCATTTTTCTGTTGCTATGTTACAAATCACCACAAACATAGTAGTTTGAAATAAGAAATTTGATACTTTCATTGTTTCTGTGGGACAGGAGTCTAGCATGTTTCAGCTTGGTCCTCCACTTCAGGTTCTCCCAAGGCTGTATCAAGGTGTTTGCCTGTCACATTCTCAACTGGAGTCTTTACTCAGGAGGTGATCTATATACAAACTCTCATGTTATCACCGGAATCCATATCCTTGTGGTGTAGGATGGAGGTCCCACTGTCTTGACTTGAGATCAGTAAAGGATCACTCTCAGCTCCTAAGGGACACTCTCTTGCCCTGTAACCCTCTCTCAAGGACCTTTGAGGGTATTGGGCCCACTCAGACAAACTCCTTCTTAATTAACTCAAAATCAGTTTATTAGTAACCTAATCATGGAAATAATCCCATCATATTATCAGATCTCACCCCCATTTGAGGTGAGATCATATACCAGGGAGTGGGAACCTTGGTAGCCATCTGAGAATTCTGCCTACCCCACATAAACTAGTAGAAGAAAGAAATATTACAGTGTGATTTGTGCTCTGAGGAAAATTCATAGTAGAGAAGTAGTAGCATAATTAACTGAGAGTTGAATAGATTCCTCCATAAGAAAAGATGTTATTTGCTTAAGAAAGTTATGGTAAAAGAGATAGCATGAACTAAAGCTTAGAGATAGATCACAGCATGATGTATCCAGACCTTAATTGAGAATTTAGAGCTCGTTGGACATCTGGTGTGTCCATAGCCTATAATTATGTGTCATGAAATATACCAGAAAATATAAGACCTTAAGAGGCTCCAGATTTAAATTCTACATGATTCCTGAAAAAAAAAAAAAGAAAAGAAAAGAATCAGAGCTATAATCAACAATTGTGGCCCATTCACTATGAATTCACAAAAGGGAATCAATTACTTGGAGATTCCAGAGGTCAGAGGAAACAATCCTTTGCATGTTAAGTAGAGGAGAGTTTTGTATAATGGTGGCTCACAGGAGAGTGGTGGTCTGCACTGAAGGCTGAGTTAAAAACAGGAGCGGATTCATGAGATAAGAGGATGAAAAGCAATAGTTCATAAGGAGCAGGGAGGCAAAGAGGTTATCAGCCTAATTATAACTGAGGATTCGTACTGAGAAAAGGGTGATAACAGAATTTTTATGAAAATTGGACCTTCTCCCAGAAGATGTTAAATGTCAGAGAGAGGAGCTACTATGTGATGGAAAGATATATACAGAGCTCCTGTATAGTCTTGAAAAAGGAAGTTATAGGATAAAAACTACATTTGCGCAATGAGTCTGGTGGAGTTAGGATGGGCCACTCAGCAAATCTGTTGGTTGTAGTGTTCATCTGATTTCATGTGTTTTTAACATTTCTAAAATTTTTACACTAATTTGGGATGCTGGAGGCTTTCTTCCTAGCTATATATCACTGCCACATCACTTGTGGTTTAACTGCTATTATTATACCCCTTCTAACATTTTAATGGGATTTGGGGATGAAAGAGAGATAAACACATATGCTTAGTTAGGTTTCTTGAGTCATAAACTCTGTATTTTCACATAGTTAACATTATTCTCTGTATGTATTTTTTAACACTTCACATTTTAATTTAAGCATTTCCCATCCTATTTTTTTTAAATCTCCATAAATATGTTTTTGATAGTGGTATACTATCTCATAATATGGTTGTAATATAATTTATTGAGCTTTCCATGGAATATTTAAGTCATTTCATCCATCTATCTTTCATTCTTCTATTATTTTGCTTATTTTCTTTTATATATAAAACTGCAATTCATGGGTAAACAGTGAAGAATAAAACTGTCATAGAAACTCTTCCTAGTACAAAATGAACTTTAGAGAAATATTAATAGTAAATATTAACTAAGAAGAGCTCTACCATTTTATTTTTTAAACTCTGAAAATTTATGAACAAAGAGCGAGACACATGTGCGAGTGAGGCTTGAATTAGATCTTAATATCATCTGCACTTCTGGAAGATTACTGTGGAAAGAAGAGACATCTGACAAAGCCTGAGTAACTTGACCAATATCTCCAATTTGGGGAGAACTAAACTGAAGGCATAAGAAAATACCTCAGAAAAAAACTGAGTTTTTTAATATGGTAAAAACCTCATAATTGACCCTCCATCTCATCAAAAGTGGAGAAAATGTCAATTAGTTTTTTAAATTTTCTAGAGCCCTGTGCCGGACTGAGGGGACCAAGCAAAGCCAACAACAACAACATCTCTAAGCCAACAACAAACAAAGCTAACACGTAGATAAACATTATACAAGCAAAAGAGAAAAGAAATATTTTTTCTCAAAATGTTCCATAAAACCAAAATTCTGAACATACAGACTACTGATTAAACTGTGTTCTACAATTACTGTCAAACAGAACATTTTCTTACCTTAAACATCTGCATTTTGTTAATGGTGACTTTTGAGTTTTCCTTGAGTAAAGTAGTATTTCTTTTTCAATCTAAAGGATCCTTTCTGTGGCTTTCCTATAGCAAATAGAAAGAAAAGAAAGAAAGAGAGAGAGAGAAAGAAAGGAAGGAAGGAAGAAAGGAAGGGGAGAGGAGGGAGGCAGGGAGGACTGAAACCTCTACCTTGATGAAAATGAACTGCTTGCAGTTACAAATGGTGATTTTTCCAGACTCTGTTTACTAAAATTTCACAATACAAAGCCAAATCTCATCAGTTACTCCCCTTTACAGCTGTATTAAATATCAACATCATGAAATAGATGTTAATACCGCATTGTACTCTCTCTCTCTTTCTTTCCTTCTTTTTTTTTTTTTTTTTTTTTTTTTTTTTGCCGCAATGCAAGGAGGCCTGGACCCAGACCCTGAGATCAAGACCTGAGCAGTGAGATGCCTAACCGACTGAGCCACCCAGGCACCCCTGCCCCATTGTACTGTAGATGAAACTAGCATACAAAAAGGCTAAGCCTCTTGGTCATAGTTAAATAGTCAACGAGGACAAACCCATGAGCTGAAACCAGTCTATCTGATGCCCAAGTCCATGTTCTTCTGATCTGTGATGACAACATGATTTGCCTTTCTCTCCTAGTTTTCTGATGACACATAGACAGGCTTCAGGGTGACATTTCGGTCCATGATGATTGCTCACAGTTGTCCTAATGGGGTTATGTCAGCCCAACAAATAGGGAAATTGAGTATGAACCAAAATCACATTAAGCATGATTACAAAGACACCAAAAAGATTCCCATATTTACTACTGGAATTTCACCCTTTAGTTCTTCTGGATTTGCCAGCCCTTATTCTCCTTTCATAAGAAGAAATGTCCTGATGGGGCACCTGGGTGGCTCAGTGAGTTAAAGCCTCTGCCTTCAGCTCAGGTCATGATCCCAGGGTCCTGGGATCGAGCCCCGCATCGGGCTCTCTGCTCAGCAGGGAACCTGCTTTCCCCTCTCTCTGCCTGCCTCTCTGCCTACTACTCTCTCTCTCTCTCAACTAAATAAATAAAATCTTAAAAAAAAAAAGGAAGAAATGTCCTGATAAATAAATTAATGGGAATAATAACACTACATTATCAGTGTGCCTTAATAATTTAATTACTAAATACATTATAGGGCTTTCTTTCCTCCCAAATTTAATGGCAGAATTCCTAAAAGAGCTCTAGAGCTCCTAGGAAGTGGATCAAAAGCCTGGTGTTCTCATTATTCATTCCATATTTCCGAATTATTGACTGATTTTTTTTTCTACTTCTAACCTATGGATTAAGTAAATCAATAGTATCTTTCCTTCTGCCTGCCAGCAAAGGGCACTTATTTAAGGACAAGTTACAAAGAGCAGGGTCATCCTAATAAATGGAGTCCAAAGGCCTATTCTAAGCTGTATATTTGCTACAAGTTTAGGAATTTCTAGCATGCCTAAAAGGCAGTGGTGCAAGCCATTAGAGACCAATTTGCAAAACTCCTCCTGGAAAAGAACTCAGCAGTGGGAAATGAAAGTTCGGAAATACAGACCTGACTATGCATCAGGGTTAGTAGGGAAACCCAATGTACAATATGTTGTCTACTCTTAACCAGATTGGTCTTTGTTCCAGCTTCAACAGATCTCCCCCAGAAGACTATAGTGAGAAGAACACCATAAAGCTATGTTAAAACTGAGGAGGTCTTTTGTTATAAAACTTTATAAGCTCTGAAACACTATGATTGTGTTGCATGTAAAATAAGATGTTACCCCACGAGCAGATGACAACTTTTTCCCATAAACAGGGCATTTTGCAGCATATGGACATATGGTATAAGACCAGAAAACTTAGTCATGAATTGATAGTAGAGGAAAGCTGGCATTTGAGTGTCAGTGCATAGGCTGGAGGAAGGAAATAGTGGAAGACATCAAGATGGCGGCCACAACTAAAAAGAGAAAACATGAGGAATGCATAGTTGGGAAAATTTTACTTACAAACATACATTGAAACCCTTTGGATGTCTGCAACCAAAGGAACTTGAGATGCTATAGCACAAAAGAAGGTAGACACCAAATTCTATCTTGTTACCATTTTTTGACCCTATTTATCCCCAGGTGAGGGCAACCTAGAAAGTATGCATATCAATAAGTTTATTGCTCTCCATTTTCTTTGTATGTAGCCTTGCCCTTTGAAAATGAAATAGACTCCTTAAAAAAAAAAAATGGTAGGGAATTATTTTACCTGCAGCAGGGCTCAGAGCATGGAAGACGTATGGTCTTCTGAAGAGACTTTCCATGTAATCTCTTTATGAAAGATATTTCAGAACACCTTTAATCTGGTTCCACATTGAGAGGTATGACGTGTGACCTCAACACAAACATTGTGCTAGATTTCCCTGCTTGCAAATAGGTGGCAACTATGAGGGTCCATGCCTTCTCATGGACAAACCACACATTCTGGGAAGAAGTCCCACCTAGACAAGATCTCCTTCCTTGGAGCAAGATATAGAAAACAATCATCTGTTTTCATTCCCAAGCTAGAGGGACATAAAGGGAAATTGAGCCAATTCATTATGGCAAAACATGAATGTTTCGATTCAGTTCCTCTCTCTTTCTCTTTCTCATACCTAAACCACATGGAGCCTGGAATCAGAGCTCACTAGGATACCTTTTTTGGACCATTCCTGGCCAAATTAGCCTGGCTCTCCTAGGAACACTAATAGCCCTTCATTTTTTCCAGCTGTGACTCTGATTATATCCATCATCTATTAATTTGTGTCCAAAGTTTTCTATTTGACTGTTAACTCCTCAGTTTTAAGGGCTGTGCTTACTTTTTCCCTAAAGTCCCTTGTTCACAAATAAATGGTGATTCATCATTAACCAAATTAATAAATGGGCTTCAGCTTTAGTGAAAAAGTTGAAGTGACAAAACTCCTACGTATAGACTCTGTATGAAGGCTCTATAGGACTCAAGTATGAGTCAGCTGCTCCTCCACAGTTGTAACCACTTAGAACAAGGGGCTTCTTCAAATTCTAACTCATTTCAAACTTTGGGTTGAACACTTTTTAATTACTGCCTGAATCCTTTTGTTTTCTACTTAGCATTCAACAATAGGGCTTGGGATATGGAATGCCCCTGCCAGCTTCTCTCAGATTTTCTTCAGCTTTCAGTATTCACTACCGCAGAGAACCCAGAGCTACTCCTATTAACATGTCAACAACATCAAACAAAGAGCTTCCTAAGTAGACACTTAGGGGAGATTTCTAGTGAAGGGAAAATTGCCATAATGTTGGTAAGTGGGTGAGCTGCCACTGTGGAGGGGAGGGAATTATGGTTGAGAGGATGTGCCCAACTAAATGCAAAATCCATTAAGGTGCACTGCAATTAAAGATTACTCCTTCAAGTGCTCCCTTTGAAAATGGGCCTCGGGAGTGACTGAGCCAAGCATCCCATTTTGCTCCTGAACAGGTATGAAGGACCAGCTCTGGATGGGAGGAAAAGGCAGCAGAAACCACCACCCTTTGAAAACGAGTGAGGTTCTGGGTCTGGCTTCTCCTATCTCCTTTCCTTCAGGACACATTCTCCCTCTCCCCCAGCTCCAGTCCAGTATAATCAGTTCCAATACTTACCTCTGTCCCCTTTTATGGGGAGAAGGTACATATTCTCACTTTTGTTCACTACACCTGAAATGAGGTTTAATCCCCAAGCTGTCCTATGTATGGTTGTTGGTTTCTATTCCTGTCTAGTTTCTGGGCACAAACTTATGTTCTTAAAGAAAAATTAGTGGGAAGGAGGAGACTAATGTTTATTGACCACCTACTCTAAGATTGATATTAAGCTAAATGCTTTATGACTATCATGTTTAAGTCCAGCAAGAAATTTATCTCCTTCTTCTAGAGAAAGTAAAGCTATAGATTTAAGACCTCATATCTTTCTACCATTTGTTCCCAAATACTTCCCTAGTAGTCTTTTCTATAAGCTAGTTACTTTTTCTGCATTTTTTATTTCCTTTCCAACACCCATCAGTTAGATTTTCAATCAACAAAACTGTATTGAACAACTGCTAGGTCATATGTCATTAGGTAGTGGGAATATTAAGAATAATCAGATTTATCCCTGGCCACCCAAGAGACAACAGAGATGTACAGCCAGGTAAAACATGACTAGTAAGTACAATGACAGAAACAAAGATAGGATATAGGTTCTGTAGGGCCAGAAGCTAAATACTTTGGGGGTGTGCTCTCTAAGAAAAAGAAGAAAAATTTGCAAGTACAAAACTAGCTTTGAATATCAATGATAAAAAAATACAAATACAAATTATAGAAAAATCAAAACGATAAAATCTAGAAAAAGAATATATTGAAATATTTCTATAATACATTTTCTCTAGGTTTTCAGCTGCAAATTCTTCAATTGCCTCTTTGTATGTTATCTCTTTTATAACATAATTATCTATAAAGAGAATAGAAAGGCAATTCAATATTTCTTCTAGCAATTTGATCCAGGTTACTTTCTCTTATTTTTTAATTGTTTAGAAGAGTTTCTTTTTGCCGTACCCATTGCTCTTGGTAATGCTAAGTAAATTTATAGGATTGCTTTCAAATTTAGAGAAAATATATCAAGCTTTTTTGCTATATGAACTATGCAATTTGCAAGAATTTCCCTAGACTAGCTTCCAGCTCCTCACTCATAAAGTCTTGTTTCCCTTAGATATATACTTCTCCTCAGGCCCCAAATGACACATTCACTTTGTAACACACTCTGGACCCTGTGTCTTTTTGTAGTGATGTCTTTTGATTCAGCATGGTGAGTCGTTGGACTATTCCTAGAAGGTGCTTTTATGCTATATATTAAAATGGCAATTGAACAATTATAAATATACCAAACTAAATGTGTTTCTGACTCAATTTCCCCTTAGCTGGATCCAAAAATGCCCATGCCATTCCAACATCACCCATTAAGTGAAGAACAATGACAGGTGTAGTTGGAATGCAAAGAAGTGAAAAAAGAACTTCAATTCCCTCCATTTTGACCTCAGTTTGTACCTTCTAATTAGGTTCTTCTTTCCAGCTCATCTCTGAATTTAGGAAAAGACCCTGCAAGCAAAGTATCCCTCGATGGGAACCAACTTTATGGCTTAAGTAATAAGGACTGCCCCAGACAGCAAGGCCCCGTGTGACTGACCCCAGGACAGTTATCTGCCTGACCTATACTGCCCACCTGCAGGTACTCACAGACCTTTGCCCTGCGGTTTCCTTACATAAGCCTACAAATATTCTGGCCACTTCAGAGATGGTCTTTGAGACATGCTAGTCCGCTGTCTTCCTAGTGTCAGCCTCTCGGAAATTAATTCCTTTCTTCTTTCACCACCACTTGTCCCTCTGCCTTTGGATCTCATTCGTGGCTAGTGGCTGAATCTGGTCTGTTTGGGACCCCCGAGACAGGTACTCAAGTATCCCTGCACCCTGGTTAGAGGCATGACACTATGGAAAAATACAACATAGGGAATAGAGTCACTAACATTGTAAGAATGTTTGGTGAGATGGTGACTACATGCATCTTGGTGAGTACAGAATTGTTGAATCCCTGTGTTGTACACCTGAAACTAATATAACATTGTATGCTAATTACAATTCATTAAAAAACAAACAAACAAAAACCTCCTGATTTGTGTTCATTAAAGTATTCATCCTGGCAGCGCAGGGTTGCGGGCATGTTGGGGATCAGGCCGTGCAGGCGACAGCACTGGTTTCCCTGAAAAGCAGGAGAAGGGAGGTGCACTTAGGTTCATGCTGTGGAGAGGCTAAAGCTGAGAGCCAGCTGGGCAGTGCCTCTGCTGTTCGTCTTAGCACACTCTCCTCTCTTTCCGAACCAGTGGCTCGGCAACCTATGATTTCTTGTTTCACATCTTGGGAAGTTCTCAAACCACACATTCCCAGCTTGTGTGTCCAACAAAAAGGTAAACACACTGTCCCCCAGCTCCCTTCTGCTATCTTGCTGTTTTGTTCTCATTACGGTAGCATTTTCTAATATTGCTTTTGATTTGTGGCTCTGGTCTGGCTTCCTTCTGAGGATTACAGCTGCTTTCACAAGTGTTCTCAGTTTGAGATTTAATTCTTGCTGCATTGGAGGAATTTCTCTAAGGATTAGTTTCTGCGGCCAGTTTGGCCTTTCTTTCAGATTCTGTTTTTTCCTAACACTAACAGGAAGTTAAGGAATTTCTGTGTCTCATTCTTCCTAGTGGGACACCATTGCTGACTGTACTCCAGGCTCACCTCCCTCCTTCCCCAGGAACCCAGCTTCATTGTGTACACATGACTGTTTCCCACTGGAAATTCAAATTTGGAGCAATAATGAAAAGAGTACTTTGGAAAAATGGAACAAAACAAAAGGGAATAAGAGGGTCATTCTGAAATCAATAAAAGCAATAACAAAAAGTTGGCAACTTAGAGATTCAGTTCCTGGGCTACTTCTTCATTGCATTGCTTTGTTTCTTTGTTGCTTTGTTCATCCTTAAATGCACCCCCAACACACATACACACACACACACACACACACACCCCAGGCATTCTCCAGAGTATCTTTTTCTGACTCACAGGTGATGTGTTGAGGCAAATTTAAACACTGCCAGTTTTTCAGCCAATACAGTTACTGAAATGAAGGAATTCTCACTCTCAGCTCCAGCAGGTATTGGAAGAGAGAGTCCCTGCTTCTGTCCGGGTCGAGAAGACAGGACTAACACCAACCAGTACACTAATGAAAAATGCTCTGGGCTATCTACACTAGCAATAAGCTCCCAAGCACTAAAAGTGATCACACAGCTCCTGGGTTCTACCTGTCAGGAACACTGTGGAAGCAATTTCTGTGGATGGAAGTCTGAACGATTGATAGGTAGGACCTATCGGAACACACAAAGATTCTCATTTTAAGGTGTTTGAAATCAAACAAATATGAAACAAAATCACAAATAAAAACACTTTAATTTGCTTAACTACAAGCAAACCCTGATGCGCGTGGGGTTTTTTCCAACTATTTAAAAATTGACATTAAACACACGCACATAGATCCAACTAAAGTTGGGATTGGAATCAACTTCATCTTTTCCTAAATGATTATATTAAATGACAAATTAACATAAAAGTCAATATTCACAAAACTAAATTTAAATGAAAAAGAATATCTGTTGAATCCTCTCGGTTTCTGTAAAAAAAAAAAGGTATTAAGACTTAGATGATATTATGGTTCTTACTAAGGGAGACAAAGTATGTGAAGCTCTGACAAAAGGCCAGGAGTAAGGAAAGAGTGAAATTAAAATTATTTCCCTTTCCTCCCCTTCCCCTTCCTTGATTGATTTCTGAGGATATGAGGTCTTTGGGTATGACCTCAGTCAATGGGTAGGGTATTTCTGTAATTCCATTGGTCCATCTGGTCTACACTAGAATGTTATTTCTCCTATTAATAGATAATGTTTCCTCAGAGATCTGAGCTCTTTAGGTATAAAATCTATCCCAAAAACGCTAGATAGCAATTGATGGACATGCCTTCTACACTCATGCTACATATATTCAGAACTTGCAAGTATACTTGCTAGCTTTCATGTTGCTCACATTGTTGGAAGTCTGTGGAGACCAAGATGAGAGAGACAGAATTGTTTGGGTAGAAAGGGCAGAAATGATAAAACACAAATGATTGGACAGTGGGGAAAAATAAATTTCTGTACAGCCCAAGCCTAAAACAACCACAAAAGGGAAGTCTAGACAACATGTCTACACAGTCCTTTCTGTCCTTCAACTCACCTGTAGGACCTGTCCTCAGACCCAGACTCCATGTGGTACCTGCTCTGGCTGCCAGGGGTCTCCTACACTGGGAGTGAGGTGGCTGCCTGTGCATTCCTTCAGCATAAGGATTGCTAGAACACCGGAGTGATCAATGGTTCAGAGGATAGAGGATGTCTTCGTTGATACCAGATTTACCTGGTGTTATTGCCAAGGCTACTGCAGCAGCATGGGGTAGTAGTAAGAGTGATAAATGTGATAGTTAACATGTGGCAGGCACAGTGCTCAGCCCCTAGCATGTATTGTGTCCTTTCAGTTTTACTTGGTCTCATTGTCATCCCATTTACAGGTAAGCATCCTGAGGCTCCGGCTCATAATAAATACCATAAGCGATTTGCCTAAAGATAGCCATAAGTAGCAACACTGGGAGGCAAATTTGAGTCACTATGGCTCAAAACTATTATATTAGACCATGTTGTCTGGAGGAGAATTAGTACAGTACAGTCATCCAGCCACAATGTTAAGGGTTCTTACTAGAATTCTACAATTTACTTCTACTTAACTTTTCTCCACACTAGATCTCATGTCACCTGTGCAAATCACAAACTATCCTAAAATTGCATGTAGACTATTGTCTCAACTGACTTGATTCCACCCAAGAGGGAAGCAACCTCAGGGCTTCTGTCTTCTACAAAGCAACAAATAAAACTTGACCAATTTGCTTGCATGGAGCTAAGTACTAGAAGCCTTTTCTTTTTATTGGTTTGCCTTTTTCTCTAGAATACTTTATGTAAAATTATCATATAAGAAAATAATTGGAACAGCAGCAAAGGCAATCTTGAAATGTGTCTAGGAATTAAGTTTTGGTAAATAATTATGATAATAATAATACTAACTAAGCAAACACCTAATGAATCCTTAATATATGGAAATTAGTCATGGGTAAACATCATTTTCATTAAAATATGACATCATTTTACTAAATGTACTGTTTTTTAACTTTGCTTTAGCAAATGGAAAATAACATAAAATTAGGGTTTTCATGACTTCCTTTCCAGCTTGCCACTCCTTGTTTTGTCAACCCCGAATTTCTCCTACCACAAATATATGCAGGTACATATATTTATGCAGGGCTATGTCTTCACTCTACTATTCTACTATTTTAACTGTTTAAATTCTCCATGACATAGTTATTTCTTGCACAATGGCGATATATTTTCTGTCCTAATTCAACCAGGAATATTATGAGGATCAGCTGAAATGAAAGTGACTTTACAATTTAAAGGAATTATACAGATAGGAGGTGTTTTTCTTAAGCAAAATAAATGAGCAAAGACAAAGGACATGGCCATATATTTCTAACCCATGCTACTCACTTTATGTAATGGTTATTAATAATTCAATCATCCCAGAATTGTTATATTATTTACTCCAATATAATAGAGTGTAGAATAAGAATAAGGTCATCTTTTATTTGTTCTTATAAATAAATGGAATTCATGGTTCCAGTTGATTATTTCAGGTGAATGCTCCATTAAATGTCTATGGCCCCACAAATCCATTCAGACATTCAAGCAATATGACAGATTTACAGCTTTAAAAACAATCTCATTTGGGTAATTAGAAACTATATGGAAGGTTAAATAAAACATCAAGGTTTGAACATTTCTTTCCTACTAATGGTACTATTAGTTATTAAACAGCAGTGGGGGGATGGGGGATGGGTTGGCCCAGTGATGGGTATTAAGGAGGGCACGGATTGCATGGAGCACTGGGTGTTACACATAAACAATGAATCATGGAACACTATATCAAAAACTATTGGCACTATTGGCATACTGTATGGTGAACAACATAACATAATAAAAAATAATTTTAAAAATATAGATAGGAATCTGTTATGTGTCACTACTGGGTCTTAGAACAGGTGCAAGGAGAAACATGATGAGCAAAAATTGCTCCTGACCTTATGGGGCATATGATCTAGTGGACAACAGTAGACATCAGTCACGTACTTTTACACACTAAGGTAAAAATTATAATGGAAAATTTGCTATACAGGGGGTGTGTAGTATTATGAGACAGACCATTTAATTGGAAGATTTGGTTTACATGGGAAGATCAAGGAGTCTGTCTCTGAAGAAGCGACAATGGATTTCAGGTCTGAGGAAAGGATTAGCGTTAACTAGGTATAGGAGGAGGAAAATGGCATATATAAAGCCCAGGAAATAGGTGAGGGTGGTGGGATCTGAGAATTTCCTGGAACTGAAAATTGATATGCCTGGAATAAAGAGATAGAGAGATTAATGTCTAAAATGAGGCTGGAGACAAAATAGAAGACCAGATTATACAGAGCTTTCCACATTATACTAGGAATTTGGACTTTCTCTTTTTTTTTTTAAGATTTTATTTATTTATTTGATAGACAGAGATCACAAGTAGGCAGAGAGGCAGGCAGAGAGAGAGGAGGAAGCGGGCTCCCCACCAGGCAGAGAGCCTGATGTGGGGCTCGATCCCAGGACGCTGGGATCATAACCTGAGCCGAAGGCAGAGGCTTAACCCACTGAGCCACCCAGGCGCCCCTGGACTTTCTCTTAAATTTAATGACAAGTCATCGAAATTAGTAAAGGATTATAATCTGAAGCATGGCATGATTGGTTTTGCATCTTTAAAAGTACACATCTGGCAGTCTGACCAGTGTATTGGAGGGGAGCATGTATGTGTACAGAAGACTACTTTGGATACTGTTGTAGCTGTCTGAACTTAAAATGATGGTGCTTTGGAGTAGGGGATTGTACCAGTTAAGATTGCTTTATGTGGAAATGACAAACAACCTCCAAATTTCAAGGACATAAAAAAAACAAACAAAGGTTTATCTGTAGTTTATTCAGTGTCTGCCATGGGCCAAGTGATTGTCCAGGGCGGATGTCCCCCAGGCACAGTATTTCAGGTTGCTTTGACCTCATGGCAACTACAAGTGCTTCCATAAATTCTTGGCAATAGAGAGAGACGGGAGAATTGTACACTTCCTCAGGGAAGAGACCATGTAACACCTACTCACATTTCATTAGGGAAAAATTAAGTCCCTGGGTCATGCCTCCCTTCAAATGGGTAGGGAATGCATCATGCAGGAAGAAATAAGCTGGCAGGTGATCTGAGGCTGTCCTCTACCCCGTGTTTCTCAACTGGGTGCAGTTTAGACCCAAAAGAACATTTTTGCAATTTAGGAAACAGTTGGAGTTGTTACAACAGGGTGTTTTCTCTTGGCATCTAGTGGGTGGAGACCAGAGATCCTGCTAAACATCCTACAAGACACAGGACGGTCTCCCTCCCCTGCCCCCAAACAAAAAATCACCAGGCCTAAATGTCAGTAGTGTTGAAATTGAGAAATCCTGCTCTAGCTTCATGGATAACTGAAAATTGGATGCATGATTATATCTTCCTTGCAATTCAAACTCAAGGAATGTATAGAAGTATATGTTACCCTACTGAGCTTGCTAAGTACCAAAGCAAACATCTGTTATCTAAGATGACTCAACGAGTATCCTATACTTGATGAGATGCAGCTGTACTGGGGTACAGGTATTAGTCATTTATTCCTGACAGAGCTACACACTTTGCAAACTATGAAATGTAAAAGATGCCACAGCTGATGGCTTCCTTGAGATGATGGTGTCCACACCCCCTCAGCATCTTCTGTCATGAAACACTCACACCCAGCGTAGAGCAATGTTGAAGAATTGGAAACTGTCTGGAGGTTATGATCTCTATGCTTTTGATAAACATGCTCTACCTTTCCTGACTTATATATTTTTTCTATATACTACGTAAATTTTGTGCAGAATGAAGCCTATTAAATTTTGTGATTCTGGTTATCTTTCCAGGCCCAAGACCACTGGCCCTGCTGGGGAGGGCAAAGAGCAAGAGAATCCCAACTCTTTGGCTAGGTCAAATGATTGTCATTAAAATGAAAAGAATGAGTAGTTTTGAAAGACATTCAGAAAATGATAAAGACACATTTGCTCTTCCCTTGTATCTAGTTTGCACCTCGCTTTTGCCATCAAAGGCTGGATTAGGTGCAGGTGCCTTTCATCCTCTGTGCTTAAGGGTAAGCTGGTTCCAGTTCCCTTGGCAGTAATTGCTTTAGGCATGGGCACATCATATAATTCAGGCAAGTGATATGTAAGGGAGAAGGTGCTGTAAGGCTTCTTGGGAAATGTTTCTGCATTCTTAAAAAGATACGTAAGAAGAGGGACACCTGGGTGGCTCAGTTGGTTGGACGACTGCCTTCGGCTCAGGTCATGATCCCGGAGACCCGGGATCGAGTCCCGCATCAGGCTCCCAGCTCCACGGGGAGTCTGCTTCTCCCTCTGACCTTCTCCTCGCTCATGCTCTCTCTCAAATAAATAAATAAAATCTTTAAAAAAAAAAAAAAAAGATACGTAAGAAGAGATGGCCTTTTTCTCCCCACTGGCCATTGTTGAATTTATATGTGAAACTGAGATGTGCTTCAGTAATCTTGCAACCATAATAGAAATAGTTTAAAGACAGGGCAGACATGCTAATGATAGCAGAGAAAAAAGTGAAGAAAAATATTAGTTCTTGACAAATCACCTCTGAGTTAACCAGTCCTGGAGCTCTCTCATGCTGGGGCTCCTTATCAGTTGACATTCAAAAAAAATTTTTTCCTTTTAAATAATTTTAAATGGACATGTTTTTCTCATAGGTGTAAAGCATATGAACTGATACCGAATTGAATATCTACAGGAATAAGATGGACTAAAGGTGGAGAGTGAAGAAGAGAATACTTAGATTTCTGGGTGGTGACAGAGGATATGGCCACCTTAGAGGACCCATGAACCCTGGAAGAATATATGGTATAACTAGGAATATTTTAAGTTTACTTTTGAATATTTTGAGCTTTAGGTGCCTTGAATAATCTAAGGAGAGATTTCTAGAGGGCAGTTAGATATATATGTCTACAGTTCAGAGAAGAGATCTAGAGAGGAGATATCCCTTTGTAAGTTATCTGATAATTTGTGATATGGGTGGGCTAACGCAGAGAAACTTCACAGATTTAACAGCCTACAGCCAAGCCTTCAGAATTCAACATTTAACATAAATGTCCACATAGAGAAGGATGAACCTGTGAAGGAGGAGTAAACAAAAAGCAGAAGGAAACCAGAATATCTTGTGCCACAGAAATACAGAGAAGAGAGAATTTCAAGAAAGAAGGAGAGGCTGACAATTGCAAATGCTGTAAGACAAAGATTAAGAATCAAACGTTTCTCTTTAAAAATATTGAAAATGAGAATTTGGTTTATAAAAATCATTGTATTTGTCTAGCATAAACTTTTTTCACATGTATTGTCTCTTTTGAGCCTTGCGACAAAGGTTAGAAATGGACAGAATTGTTACTGTGTTAAAATGGCTTTGCACGGGGATGGGGACCCTTGGATCTGCTCAGTGACTTGACCCCTGTGGTAATGCAGTCGCCAGACTGGAGGTCAAACTCACAGCGGACTCACTCCTGGTCTAGGGCTTTTTCCACGCTGCCCCAAATTTTACCATAATGTGCTTTCTTGCCAAGAATGTGAAATAATTCTGAGTTCCCTAGTAGGAAAAAAGAGAGACAGAAAGGAAAGTAGATATATATTAGGTACGTAGTAGTCCAGGTACTCTGGGACCTGCCTTACATGAACAGCAGGTGTTCCTGAGATTTCTTTCAACTGCCATATCTTCAGCTGGGTAGGGTGAGAGCCAGCAGGCAGACAAGGTAGGATTTCCAGAGATTGAGAGTTGAGGACAAGGGCAGGTGGAATGAGACGTGTCTGCCGTTTAAAGTGGGAAGAGGGACTTCTATCATTTTGTGGATCACATTGTCCCCTTCAGAAACATGGGTTACAAATGTTCAGCAAGGTGGATCCTTCTGAGGGCTATGAGAAGGACTCTGTTCCATGTCACTCTGCTGGCTTCCAGGGGTTTGCTGGCAATATTTGGCATCTACAGCACTATAATTTCTGTCTTCGTCTCATGTGCCATTCTCCTTCTGTGTGCCTCTGTGTCCCCCCCCCACAAAAAAAAGGGAAACTTTTGTATGACCTCAGTCATAATGGATTAGTGTTCATCCTAATGACCTCAACTTATTATTTTTTTCTGTTTTTAATAATTTTTTTATTTTTTTATAAACATACAATCTATTTTTATCCCCAGGGGTATAAGTCTGTGAATCGTCAGGTTTACACACTTCACAGCACTCACCATAGCACATACCCTCCTCAATTTTCATAACCCCACCCCCCTCTCCGAACCCCACTCCCCACTGCAACCCTCAGTTTGTTTTGTGAGGTTAAGAGTCACTTATGGTTTGTCTCCCTCCCGATCCCATCTTGTTTCCTTTATTCTTTTCCTACCTCCAACCCCCCGCCACGTTGCATCTCCACTTCCTCATATCAGGGAGATCATATGATAGTTGTCTTTCTCTGATTGACTTATTTCGCTAAGTATAATACGCTCTAGTTCCATCCACGTTGTTGCAAATGGCAAGATTTCACTTCTTTTGATGGCTGCATAGTATTCCATTGTATATATATACCATATCTTCTTTATCCATTCACCTGTTGATGGACATCTAGGTTCTTTCCATAGTTTGGCTATTGTGGACATTGCTGCTAAAAACATTCGGGTGCACGTGCCCCTTCGGATCATTACATTTGTATCTTTAGGGTAAATACCCAGTAGTGCAATTGCTGGGTCATAGGGTAGCTCTATTTTCAACTTTTTGAGGAACCTCCATGCTGTTTTCCAGAGTGGTTGCACCACCTTGCATTCCCACCAACAGTGTAGGAAGATTCCCCTTTCTCCACATCCTCGCCAGCATCTGTCATTTCCTGACTTGTTAATTTTAGCCATTCTGACTGGTGTGAGGTGGTATCATTGTGGTTTTGATTTGTATTTCTCTGATGCTGAGTGATGTGGAGCACTTTTTCATGTGTCTGTTTGCCATCTGGATGTCTTCTTTGCAGAAATGTCTGTTCAGGTCCTCTGCCCATTTCTTGATTGATTATTTGTTCTTTGGGTGTTGAGTTGCTAAGCTCTTTATAGATTTTGGATACTAGCCCTTTATCTGATATGTCGTTTGCAAATATCTTCTCCCATTTTGTCAGTTGTCTTTTGGTTTTGTTAACTGTTTCCTTTGCTGTGCAAAAGCTTTTGATCTTGATGAAATCCCAATAGTTCATTTTTGCCCTTGTTTCCCTTGCCTTTGGCGATGTTCCCAGGAAGAAGTTGCTGCGGCTGAGGTCAAAGAGGTTGCTGCCTGTGTTCTTCTCAAGGATTTTGATGGATTCCTTTCTCACACTGAGGTCCTTCATCCATTTTGAGTCTATTTTCGTGTGTGCTGTAAGGAAATGGTCCAATTTCATTTTTCTGCATGTGGCTGTCCAATTTCCCAACACCATTTATTGAACAAGCTGTCTTTTTTCCATTGGACATTCTTTCCTGCTCTGTCGAAGATTAGTTGACCATAGAGTTGAGGGTCTATTTCTGGGCTCTCTATTCTGTTCCATTGATCTATGTGTCTGTTTTTGTGCCAGTACCATACTTTCTTAATGATGACAGCTTTGTACTAGAGCTTGAAGTCCGGAATTGTGATGCCACCAACTCTGGCTTTCTTTTTCAATATTCCTTTGGCTATTTGAGGTCTTTTCTGGTTCCATACAAATTTTAGGATTATTTGTTCCATTTCTTTGAAAAAAATGGATGGGATTTTTTGATAGGGATTACATTAAATGTGTAGATTGCTTTAGGTAGCATAGACATTTTCACATATTTGTTCTTCCAGTCCAGGAGCATGGAATATTTTTCCATTTCCTTGTGTCTTCCTCAATTTCTTTCATGAGTACTTTATAGTTTTCTGCGTATAGATTCTTTGCCTCTTTGGTTAGGTTTATTCCTAGGTATCTTATGGTTTTGGTTCCAACTGTAAATGGGATTGACTCCTTAATTTCTCTTTTTTCTGTCTTGTTTTTTGTGTAGAGAAATGCAACTGATTTCTGTGCATTGATTTTATATCCTGACACTTTACTGAATTCCTGTACAAGTTCTAGCAGTTTTGCAGTGGAGCCTTTTGGGTTTTCCACATATAGTATCATGTCATCTGCAAAGAATGATAGTTTGACTTCTTCTTTGCCGATTTAGATGCCTTTAATTTCTTTTTGTTTTCTGATTGCTGAGGCTAGGATTTCTAGTACTATGTTGAATAGCGGTGGTGATAATGGACATCCCTGCCGTGTTCCTGACCTTAGCAGAAAAACTATCAGTTTTTCTCCTTTGAGAATGATATTTGCGGTTGGTTTTTCATAGATGGCTTTGATGATATTGAGGTATGTGCCCTCTATCTCTACACTTTGAAGAGTTTTGATCAGGAAGGGATGCTGTACTTTGTCAAATGCTTTTTCAGCATCTATTGAGAGTATCATATGGTTCTTGTTCTTTCTTTTATTAATGTGTTGTATCACATTGATTGATTTGCAGATGCTGAACTAAACTTGCAGCCCTGGAATAAATCCCACTTGGTTGTGGTGAATAATCTTTTTAATGTACTGTTGGATCCTATTGGCTAGTATTTTGGTGAGAATTTTGGCATCTGTTCATCAAGGATATTGGTCTGTAATTCTCTTTTTTGATGGGATCCTTGTCTGGTTTTGGGATCAAGTGATGCTGGCCTCATAAAATGAGTTTGGAAGTTTTCCTTCCATTTCTATTTTTTGGAACAGTTTCAGGAGAATAGGTATTAATTCTTCTTTAAATGTTTGTATATTCCCCTGGGAAGCCATCTGGCCCTGGGCTTTTGTTTGTTTGGAGATTTTTGTTGACTGTTTCAATCTCCTTACTGGTTATGGGTCTGTTCAGGTTTTCCATGTCTTCCTGGTTCAGTTGTGGTAGTTTATACATCTCTAGGAATGCATCCATGTCTTCCAGATTGTCAAATTTGTTGGCATAGAGTTGTTCATAATATGTTCTTATAATTGTTTGTATTTCCTTGGTGTTGGTTGTCATCTCTCCTCTTTCATTCATGATTTTATTTATTTGGGTCCTTTCTCTTTTCTTTTTGATAAGTCTGGCCAGGGGTTTGTCAATCTTATTAATTCTTTCAAAGAACCAGCTCCTAGTTTTGTTGATTTGTTCTATTGTTTTTTTAGTTTCTCTTTCATTGATTTCTGCTCTGATCTTTATTATTTCTCTTCTCTTGCTGGGTTTAGGCTTTCTTTCTTGTTCTTTCTCTAGCTCCTTTAGGTGTAGGGTTAGGTTGTGTATTTGAGACCTTTCTTGTTTCTTGAGAAAGGCTTGTACCGCTATATATTTTCCTCTCAGGACTGCCTTTGCTGTCCCACAGATTTTGAACCGTTGTGTTTTCATTATCATTTGTTTCCATGAATTTTTCAATTCTTCTTTAATTTCTTGGTTGACCCATTCATTCTTTAGAAGGATGCTGTTTAGTCTCCATGTATTTGGGTTCCTTCCAAATTTCCTCTTGTGATTGAGTTCTAGCTTCAGAGCATTGTGGTCTGAAAATATGCAGGGAATGATCCCAATATTTTGGTACCAGTTGAGACCTGATTTGTGACCTAGGATGTGATCTATTCTGAAGAATGTTCCATGTGCACTAGAGAAGAATGTGTAAACTGTTGCTTTGGGATAAAATGTTCTGAATATATCTGTGATGTCCATCTGGTTCAGTGTGTCATTTAAGGCCTTTATTTCCTTGTTGATCTTTTGCTTGGATGATCTGTCCATTTCAGTGAGGGGAGTGTTAAAGTCCCCTACTATTATTGTATTATTGTCTATTTGTTTCTTTGATTTTGTTATTAATCAGTTTATATAGTTGGCTGCTCCCATGTTAGGGGCATAGATATTTAAAATTGTTAGATCTTGTTGTTGGATAGACTGTTTGAGTATGATATAGTGTCCTTCCTCATCTCTTGTTATAGTCTTTGGATTAAATCTAATTGATCCGATATAAGGATAGCCACCCCAGCCTTCTTCTGATGTCCATTAGCATGGTACATTGTTTTCCACCCCCTCACTTTAAATCTGGAGGTGTCTTCGGGCCTAAAATGAGTTTCTTGTAGGCAGCATATTGATGGGTTTTGTTTTTTTATCCATTATGATACCCTGTGTCTTTTGATTGGGGCATTTAGCCCATTAACATTCAGGGTAACTATTGAGGGATATGAGTTCAGTGCCATTGTATTCCCTGTAAGGTGACTGTTACTGTATATTGTCTGTTCCTTTCTAATCTACTACTTTTAGGGTCTCTCTTTGTTTAGAGGGCCCCTTTCAATATTTCCTGTAGAACTGGTTTGGTGTTTGCAAATTCTTTCAGGTTTTGTTTGTCCTGGAAGGCTTTTATCTCTCCTTCTATTTTCAATGATAGCCTAGCTGGATATAGTATTCTCGGCTGCATGTTTTTCTCGTTCAGTGCTCTGAATATATCATGCCAGTTCTTTCTGGCCTGCCAGGTCTCTGTAGACAAGTCTGCTGCCAATCTAATATTTTTACCATTGTATGTTACAGACTTCTTTTCCCGAGCTGCTTTCAGCATTTTCTCTTTGTCGCTAAGACTTGTAAATTTTACTATTAGGTGACAGGGTGTGGACCTATTCTTGTTGATTTTGGGGGGGGGTGTTCTCTGCACCTCCTGGATTTTGATGCTTGTTCCCTTTGCCATATTAGGGAAGTTCTCTACAATAATTCTCTCCAATATACCTTCTGCTCCCCTCTCTCTTTCTTCTTCTTCTGGAATCCCAATTATTCTAATGTTGTTTCGTCTTATGGTGTCACTTATCTCTCGAATTCTCCCCTCATGATCCAGTAGCTGTTTGT
>PISX010011499.1:0-55494 GCA_004024625.1 Mellivora capensis
TTTTTTTTTTTTTTTAAAGATTTTATTTATTTATTTGAGAGAGAGGCAGTGAGAGAGCATGAGCGAGGAGAAGGTCAGAGGGAGAAGCAGACTCCCCGTGGAGCTGGGAGCCTGATGCGGGACTCGATCCCGGGTCTCCGGGATCATGACCTGAGCCGAAGGCAGTCGTCCAACCAACTGAGCCACCCAGGCATCCCTGGGAGGGAGATTTTCAAGAGGCTAATTTTACAAATGGACAGTCCACTAAGGACTGTGCTCTGTCATCTTTAACAGTGCAACTCAATGTCCTCACAGGGAAGCCCTGGCAAATACCAGAGAACACATCTTCTGATTGTATCAGCCTGATTCATGCTCCCTTGTGTACAGGGCAGTGCCTATGTCCTGGGGTATGTGGCTGGGGTGTCCCTGTGCTTCTTGAGAAACGCTCCAAGGTCTCCAGAGCTCTGAGCCTCTCTAGCCCTGGAGCTGGAGGCTCAGAACAGCAACTTGCAATTCCAACTCTATGACTCAGTAGCAATGAGACTTCAGGCAGCTTGCCTCGAGTCTCTGGACCTCAGTGTTCCCTCCTGTGAAATGGGGAAAAGCTGATCCCACGAGGATGCGTGTGGCTTAAATGCGAAGATGATGACGTCAGTCATTTACCTAGTGTCTTATTATGTGCCAAGCTCTAAGTCTGTTACCTGGATTAGTTATTGTTAATCCTCATAATCATCCCACGAGGGGCTTCTAGTCATACCTCCATGTTACAGATGAAGAACACAGAGAGTTTAACTAACTCACCCAAGGCCATGGAGGTCAGAAGGGGCGGATCTATGATCTGAACTCAGGTGGTCTGGCCCTGGGGCACTGCAGCCCATGCTGGCTCTCATCCTAAGGACAGCGACCAGTGTCCATGTAGGAGCTCGCTTTGTGCCAGGCCCTGTGCTAACTGTTCATATGCGTGACCTCACTCAGTCCCCACAACAATGCTACAAGGTAGGTGACATCACTGTCCCCACTGTACAGATGAAGAAACAGGGGAAGACTAAGGACCCTGCTCAGGCCACATAGCCTGAAGACTTGGGACTGGGACTTGAATCCCAGGGCCCTGTGAGTCCCAAGTCCATTCCCTGAACTGCCCCCTGGCTGAGTCAAATTCTGTTGGAGTCCCAGACCCCCAGGGTCAAGGGCAGGAGTCCTGAAGCCCATTCAGGGACTAACAGCTAGAGCCAAACAATAAAATAAAATAGACAACAGCAGCATGTATTGCCTAGAGTGAGAAGGGTTCGGGTGAGACTTTTGTTCCAGTTACAGACATGAGAATGTGCTGTGGGGTGTGTGTGTGGGGGGGGGGCACAGGCATGTGCATGTGTGTGTGCTGAGTGGCATGCAAAAATACATTCTTGAGGCGCCTGGGTGGCTCAGTGGGTTAAAGCCTCTGCCTTCAGCTCGGGTCATGATCTCAGGGTCCTGGGATCGAGCCCCACATCGGGCTCTCTGCTCAGCGGGGAGCCTGCTTCCTCCTCTCTCTCTGCCTGCCTCTCTGCCTACTTGTGATCTCTGTCAAATAAATAAATAAAATCTTTAAAAATAAATACATTTCTTACTATGTGTCGAGAACAGCTGTGGTCTAATGTCAAGGAAAGTGCTGTAGGTGCTCCCTCAATGCTACTGTCCCTAGCTGGGGTGCGCTGCCCCAGGCAGGACCTCCAGCACCCGTCCTCACCCTCCTCCGGGACTAGAGAATGAACTGCCTCATCCAAAAGCAGCCACAATGTCATTATTGGTAAAAGCCCATGATCTCAATGCATTTGGTAATGCATAAGTTACTGAATTAAACATTTTGAATATGTTTTCTTAAATAAATATGTAAATATTCATAAAAATCGCATCTTATGGAAACATTCCTATGGGCTCGGAGGAACTTGGCGTTCTGTAAATTTGAAGCATCTTTCTGCCCCAGTCTCCGCGCTGTGATTTGCATGTTTGCCTCACTCCAGCTTCCCCTGCTCTGAATTGCTGAGCAACCTGGCTTCCCCACGTGGGCAGGTCTCCCTCTCCTGCTGTGCAAACCTACAATCCTCTCCCCTTCCCACCCCAGCACACCTCCAGACCACTGTGCAAGTGAGAGACGGGTATTCAGTGAAAGATGTGCCTTCTGCAGGCTGTGGGACTTTTGAAAAACACAGGCTTTTATCTTTTGTGGGCAGGTATCATATTGAACTTTTCATCCCAAGAGAACTGGGCATGGAAACCTAGAAAATGAGTACATTATATATGGAACGACCCCCTTCCTCCTTCACTACCTGCCACCCTTCCGTTCTGCCTTTTACTCCAGGTGGCAATGCTGTACACCTCATTGGAAATCCTGATGGCTTGTGACAAGGTGGGGCTTTCAAGCTCCTTCCTTCTTCTGGGGGCCTGGGTGGGACTATGTCAAGGACGGGGATGCTCAATGCTTTGGGCGCGGAGCGGAGGCAGGGACTTGCCAGGAGCGGAGAGCTTCTCTTTTCCATCCAGTGCTGCTGCTGTGGTCCAAGGCTATGTCCTTGGAGGTCATGAGGACCAGGAGGCCTGCCTGCAGTTGTCATCGTCTGCATACTAGGAAGTGGGCCTGACGGGACGATCCTGTGGGCAGTGCCAGCCCCAGTGTGCCATCGCTGTTCAAGTCGTGGGTGACAACCTAGATCTCAGTACAGCCCAGGACGGCTCTCGGTGATCCCCCCAGAGGCCCACTTCACTACTTTCTGAATGCCGCTGTACCTGATAGCTTTGTCTGGATGGTAGTCAGAGCCAGAGAGACCTACTGAGGGTGGAGATGCGGGAGGCCAGGCCCCTGAGCTCTCCATGCAGCGGAGGAACAATCCCGCCCACAGCCGTGTGGGTGCCACTGCTGCGTGCAGGCACGACGCTCTGGCCAGCTGCACGACCATGGTACCACCGTTTGCCAGAGGGGCAGACAGTGGGTGGACCGTGGTCATGAGTCCCTGCACGATGCCAGAGTGTTACAGAGTCTGGCAGTGGGAGTAGTGGGAGCACAATCTAGGGGGAGGTCATTCTCCTCATGGTTACCCCAACACCAACATGGGGCCATCGGCACGAGGGGCAGGTGACCCTCAGACTGCCCTCGTCAAGTGAGCCCCCAGCATCTTCAGGGTGCGGGAAACATTATATTCAGAAGCTGCAGCGGCCCACACTCCTATTGGTGGGGTCTAGAGCCTGGACTTGCACTGACCACAGCTTCTTGCTCTCAACCTTGTTAGTGCCACTGAACTTGCCATGATGGATGAGGCTGAGGTCAATGGGGCATCAACCATATCCATGTTGCCAGAGGTGAAACCAGCCCTAGCGACCTGACCCAAGGCAGCCAATCTCCACGTCTCACCACATGTCTTGGGGGATGTGGTTGACACATAAAACGGGACAGCTAGCTCTCAAGCGGGGAGGGAGACAGAGCCTCCTCCATTTAATTCTGAATTTAAAACTCTTAAGTCTCCTTTTCCTCCCTAGCTTCCCATGGGTAAAGGGAGAAGGATTAGCTAAACAGATGGCCACAGCCTCTGGAATGAGCTCATTCATTCATTCATTCATTCACTCATTCACTTATTTGTTGCCTACCTGCACCAGGCATGTGCTAGGAACTGGGTTATAACAATGAGCTAAAGCAGTCCAGAACTGCCTAAGTGGGGAAGATGGACGGCAAACAAAGGATTATGCAAATATATTATGCTTAAATATAACGAGAACAAGTGCAAAGGTAGAAAATGGATGGTACAGAGCAGTGTACCTGGTGCCTTACCCTGCACAGAACTCCCTGGGGTGCTTGTGAAAATGCAGACTCCCAGCCTGCAGGCCAAGAAAGATCCCAGGTGAAAACAGTATGGAGGTTCATCAAAAAATTAACTACCTAGAATTAACTAAAAAAAAATTAACTAACTAGAACTACCCTGTAACCCAGCAATTGCACTAGTAGGTATTTATCCAAAGGATGCAAACATAGTGACCCGAAGGGGCACGTGCACCCCAGTGTTCATAGCAGTAATGTCCACAATAGCCAAACTACGGAAAGAACCAAGATGTCCATCAACAGATGAGTGGATAAAGAAGATGTGGGGTAGATATACAATGGAATATTATGCAGCCATCAAAAACGAAATCTTACCATTTGCAATGACATGGATGGAACTAGACGGTATAATGTTAAGCAAAATAAGTCAATCAGAGAAAGACAAACACCAGATGACTTCACTCATATGTGGAATTTAAGAAACAAAACAGATGAGCATAAGGGAAGGGAAGGAAAAATAAGATGAAAACAGAGGGAGACAAACTATAAGAAACTCTTAACTCTAGGAAACAAACTGAGGGTTGCTGGAGGGGAGGTGGGGAGGGGGAAGGGGTCACTGGGGGATGGGCATTAAGGAGGGCTCGTGATGGAATGAGCACTGGGTGTTATATCCAACTGATGAAAGACTAAATTCTACCCCTGAAACTAATACAACACTAGATGTTAACTAACTTGAATTTAAGTGAAATCCTGAAAGAAAAAAAAAAAAAGAAAAAAGAAAGCTCCCTGGTGAGACTGACACAGGAGGCCAGGGAACCACACTTCTGAGCAGTGAGAGTTTGGGCTACAGACTAAGAAAACCCCTGCGAATCATTAAAAAAATATCCCAATTCCAGGTTCAGAAAAAAGAAATCTCCCTTCTAGAAGTCACAAACTCAAATACATACGGGACCCAGAAGACAATATAGATGAGCAAGTCGTAAGATCTGGTTTTTAAAATAAGGCAAACAGGGGCACCTGGGTGGCTCTGTGGGTTAAAGCCTCTGCCTTCACCTCAGGTCATGATCTCAGGGTCCTGGGATTGAGCCCCGCATCGGGCTCTCTGCTCAGTGGGGAGCCTGCTTCCCCTCTCTCTCTGCCTGCCTCTCTGCCTACTTGTGATCTCTGTCAAATAAATAAAATCTTTTAAAAACTGAAATAATAAAATAAGGCAAATAAAGCTAGGTCTATGTGCGTGAATGCACACTTGTGCGTGACCCTGTGTACACGTGACTGTGTGAAGAAACTTGTGCAGGGGCCTTCATACTTTGTTCCTTCATCTGGGCCTTCATGCACCTACTGTGGGTGGGTCAGATCTACAACCCAAATCTCTCTAATTTGTCAACTCAAAGTTCTTCCCTAAAAAAGCATATGGGCTTACGGAACCAGACCCAAATTCAAATCCTGTGGCTGCAGCAAAATAACCACGTGACCTTGTGCCTGTCCCTTCCTCTCTCTAAGCCTTGGTTTCCACATCCACAAGATGGGACCATACCTCACACCTGCAGAGCTGCTGCCGGCATTGCAAAGGTAGGTACCTTCCAAGGGCTCCCCGGGCAGAAGCTCCTCGTATTAGCTTCCTGTTCTCCTGGGGCCCTTGCTTAAGCCACTTGAATCCATGAGCCCAATTTGAATGTTCACACTTTTTTACCTCTCACTGGGAGGATTAAGAAGCTAATGATTCTGAAAGCAGCAGCCACTACTATGTTGCCTAATTTGACCCCAGGGGCCCGCTTCTATGATCCCCACAGGATGAGACCGTTTCTAGTGCCAGATGTCTTGAGGCAGGTCTTTGCTATGAAAGATGCAAGTCTACTAACCGATTCAGCTCATCTCCCCTGTATGGGTGGTTTACAGTGCTCTCAGGCCTCGGACAAGACAGCAGGAGAGAGCACTGTGTTAGGAGTCCAGAAGTGCTAGCCCCAGTTTTGACTCTTTTTGAGTGGCTATGTGACAGTGAACAAGGCATCTGTCCCTTGGAGGGGTGTTCCTGAGGACTGCAAGGAACAAGGCCAGGATAGCCCAGAGTGCGAGGATTTGAGAGGGTACATAAATACACACTCTTCTATTTAAACCATTACTGATTTTTTAAAAAAGATTTTATTTATTTATTTGACAGACAGAGATCACAAGTAGGCAGAGAGACAGGCAGAGAGAGGGGGAAGCAGGCTCCCCGCTGAGCAGAGAGCCCGATGTGGGGCTCAATCCCAGGACCCGGAGATCATGACCTGAGCCAAAGGCAGAGGCTTTAGCTCACTGAGCCACCCAGGCACCCATAAACCAACATCGATTTATCTAAATGCATGTATTAGAACCACAGCAAGACTATCAAAGGCAATACTTTTCATTTCTGGAACAGGTGTTAAGTCATCCTTTTAAAATGAATGTACTGGGGCGCCTGGGTGGCTCAGTGGGTTAAGCCTCTGCCTTCGGCTCAGGTCATGATCCCAGGGTCCTGGGATTGAGCCCCACTCGGGCTCTCTGCTCATCAGGGAACCTGCTTCCCCCTCTCTCTCTCTGCCTGCCTCTCTGCCTACCTGTGATCTCTCTCTCTATCAAATAAATAAAATCTTTAAAAAAATAAATAAAATGAATGTACTGAAAGGGAATTGTTTTAAAGAAAAATCAGTAAGCCAGCAACAGGAGAGGTGGTACCCACATACCGCAGAGAGTGGCTGGAGAAGGTGGGGAGTCCCGGAGACATTGCCAGGGGCGAGAGCTCTTCACGTAGGGAAGGCGTTCAATAATTAATAATCACCTGTGCCCTTTCTCATAAAGAGGGGACTGATTGGCAATTTCCTTCACACTACACCAACACCCCCAGAGTGGGATTTCTATTCTGTTCGGGTAGAGGTTGTTCTGGGTGCTGAGGCCCCCAGGAAGCCAGCTGGGGAAGGCTACGGGGTGGGAGAGTTGAAGCTGATTTTCGTCTCCCCAGGTGAGGACTTGGGCAGAAGTCTGGGCAGCTCCACCTGGCCTGGATGAGATGAATCAAAACCTGCCAGCTCCAGGCTGGAACCAGTGAGATGGTTACTGAAAATCAGACCCTATCATGCCCAGCGCAGAGGAGGAACAGGAGGTCTGAGACTAGACAACCCAGCTTGTCCTGTGGGCACATCGTACCTCTCAGAGGAAACCCTTAATGAGATGATAACACTGGCTTCTGCAAAATGTATCTCTTTTTTTTTTTTATATGAGCATTTTATTTTTTTAAGATTTTATTTATTTATTTGAGAGAGAGGCAGTGAGAGAGCATGAGCGAGAAGGTCAGAGGGAGAAGCAGACTCCCCGTGGAGCTGGGAGCCTGATGCGGGACTCGATCCCCGGTCTTTGGGATCATGACCTGATCTGAAGGCAGTCGTCCAACCAACTGAGCCACCCAGGCATCCCAGAGCATTTTATTTTTTAAAATATTTTTATTTATTTGACAGAGAGTGCACAAGTAGGGGGAGCAGCAGGCAGAGGAAGAGAGAGAAGCAGGCTCCTCCCTGAGCAGGGAGCCTGATGCAGGACTTGATCCCATGACCCTGGAGTCATGACCTGAGCTGAAGGCAGCTGCTTAACCCACTGAGTCACCCAAGCACCTCCATACCTGCATTTGAAACAAAAAAGTTTTCTTTATTCGCTTTTGCTTTCTTAGTTCTGTAACATTTTTTCCTCTCCTTCCAGAAGACAGGCTACAATTCAAATCCAATTTTTCCTTGAATAGTAATGAATGACAGCTCATATTTCTCAAGCGGTTTCTATAAGCCAGACACTGTGCTAAGGACTGCATGAGACTTATCTCTATTGTTGTCCATAATAGCCCAATGAGAAAGTTATTATCTGTATTTTACAGATATGGAAATAAGGCAGGGGAAATTAAGGAAACTTTATTAAGGATTCAAAGCTAAATCAGCCTCAAGTTATCTGTGATCCTCAAGACCACCCTGTATTTGTTCATTCACTCACCCAGCCAGTCATCCATCTACCCACTCATCCACACATCTATCCTCCATCCATCCATCCATCCCCTATCCATCATCCATCCTCCATCCAGCCATCCTCTATCCATCCATCCTCCATCCATCATCCATCCTCCATCCATCCATCTTCCATCCATCCATCCTCCATCCATCCGTCCATCCATCCATTCATCATCTATCCATCCATCCCTCCCTCCATCCATCCTCCATTATCCATCCATCCATCCATCATTCATCCATCCATCCATCCATCCTCCATCCATCCATCCTTTACTCTTCCATCCATTAATCTATCTACCTATCCACCCATTAACAATTTTTAAGGATCTACCATGAGTCATAGACTGAGCTGTGTGCTAATCAGGGACAGTAATTTAAATACATATCTAGGAATAAAAAACTGTCCTTGTCCTGGAGGAATTCACCATCTAAAACAACTGTTTTCAATCCTGGTACACAATAAACTCATCTGGAGAGCTTTAGAAAAATACCATTGCGTGGGTCATACTTCTGACCAATAAATCAGATTCTCTGGGTGTGGGATCTGGACATGAGTCTTTTAAAAAACTTTTTTAAACTTCCCAGGAGATTCCAGTGTGCAGCCAGGTTTAAAACCCGTGCAGAAGCCTTGTTCTCAGGGTGTGGTTTTTGGGCCAGCAGCATCAGTATTACCTGGAACTTGTCAGAAACACAAATTCTTGGGCCCCAGACCAAACATTTACTGAATCAGCAATACTAGGAGTGGAGTCCTGCCATGTGCATGCTAAGAAAACTTGCAAAGTAGTTCTGATGCACAACCAAGCTAACCCCTCGCTCCTAAGAGTGGCTGGTGAAGCCGAGCAGAGCATCCACATCGCCAGGGGGCCTGTTAGAAATGCGGACTTTTAGGGTCTGCAATTTAACGAAGTTCCCCACCGAGTCTATATGCACATTAAAGAGGGAGAGACACGGAGCTAACTCTACTGAGCTTTCTAAGCACTCTGCAAGGCTTTAGCATAATCACTCGAAAGCCCTTATAACCACTGGCCCGCCTGCAGGTCACCCTACCACATCCCTGCTTTACTTCCTCATAGAAACCACCACCATCTGAAATCCCTTATTGTTTTAAAAATCCAGTACCTGTCTCTTCCACCAGAAGAGAAGCTCTGGGAGGGGGACTTGTCGGTCTCATCCACCTTTATGTCCCCACCACCCACACCCACACCAGGTGCTGGCTCACAGCAGGCAATCCGGAACAATTTACCAAACACATGAAGCCAACATATCTTCATTATCCAGGTGAGGACACAGGCTGGCGGAGAACAGGAATTTGGTCAAGGTCACACGGCGGGCAAGTGACAGAGCTGGGATATACACTGAGCTCAGGCTGAGCCCAAAGCCTGTAGGATGTGGGGTGCAGCGACCATGGGGAGACACTGAAAGTGTCTCTGGGAGCAGAGTGACCTGCAAAGGCCCTGAAGGCAGGCAGTGGGGGGGGGGGAGGGCGTCCCCAGGGCCTCGTGCCCAGCAGGCGCATCAAACTGTTGACCGCATGGCTGCAGAAATGAAGGAATGAATGAGAAGCTACCAACCAGCCGGAGGGGCTCGGGAGGTTTTGTGATGAGGCTGAGGGGGAGTCTGTAAGGCCAGGGACGGGGGGACCTGTGATGCCGTCCCTCCACCTCTCAGCCTCTTGCCCAGAGAAGCAGGACACGTGTTCAAACAGCAGCCTGCATGGCGAAACCTCTGGTGTTGTAAGAGCAAAAAATCACAGATAACCTCACGCTCCTCCCCAGGGGGACGGCTTCATGAACCGGGCACCGGGCACCGTCATTCCTCGGCGTGTCATTCGGTCAAACAAAAAAGAGGTAAATCATTTACTTAATGGGTCCTGAGTGAGCAGAGCAAGTTCTAACAAATATATATTATAGAAGCGATAGCTTTTTGTATTTGATTTTTTTCCAGCGATACTGTAATTTCTATGGTAAACATACGTGTTTAAATATATAAAAATATACACACCTAAGTCACATAAACACATGTTGATACAGATGTGACTGTTTACAGAACGGCCTTGACAGACCACAAAGCAGGTCACGGGGGTTACTTTCGGGGAAGGGAAGAGACACCGATCTCGGGTTGATGTGGCCCAGTGATTCAAGTCTTTGTAAGGATTGTGTGTTTCTGTATGGGCTGGTGAGCAGAAACTGATGTGTCACAGAGAAACGGAGGAAAAGGAAGGGTTCTCGCGGGGGTACAGGGTGGCAAGGACTGTGAGGTGTGCGGGCGCACGGGTCCGACAGAGGGGAGCATTCACGGTCATGGGCAGGGCTCCGGCTTCTGTCCTCACTCATTTGGAGGATTTCTGAAGCACCTACCAGGAGTCACACACTGTTCTCAGCAGGGGGGACACACGGGTGACTGAGATGGGCCAGGTCTGCCTTCTGAGAACCGACATTCAGGCCGGGGACACGATACACAACAGGCGAACTAACACATGCCTTCTGACAGAAGGATGATGAAGAAAAGGAAACAGGACCCAGAAACATATGGGTGGGGATTCTGTTGGCTCTACCCTCAAATGTGGTCCTGGATCTGCCCCTTCTCCCTGCCCAGGTCCAAGGCACCGGCACCTCTCACCTGGGTTACTACAACGCCTCCCTCGCTGGTCCATGGGCTCCCCTTGGGTCCCTACACCCAGTCATGCTCACATATGGCCCGAGGGGTCCTGTCAATACACAGATCAGAGGTCTCTCCTCTGCGCCAAACCCTCCCAGAGCTCCCATCTCACTCATGGTAGGAGCCAAGGTCCTTCCCGTGGCTCTCAAAGTCTGAGCCTGGCCACTGTCCGGACCACCTCTCCGCCACGGCCCCTGGCTCACTGGGCTCCAGCCATGCCGCCTCCTTACCACTCTCAGGCACTCTGGGGATGAGGCTGCCCCGGAGCCTTTGCACTTGTAGTTCCCTCTGTGCACGAGGCTCTCCTTCCTCGAGGACAGGAATGCCCTCCTTGGTCTCCTTAAGGTCTTTACTGAAGTGTCATCTTCCCAGGGACATCCTCACACCCCTGCGTTCCCCATTCTCCTCCCCGCCTGCCCCACCCCCACAGCATGTATCACTGCCTGACACGGTCTGTATTTTGCTTATTTACTGTTATTATCAGCCTCTGGGCCTGCCAGCCCCTTGGGGGCAGACTCCAGGAAGGCAGGGGCCTTTGTATGCTGACTCCCTAGTGCTTAAAACAAAGCTGGGCAGTTGGCTGAAAAAACAGGCCTGAGTGAATGAACCGTTACTTCTGATAGGAAGAGGACAAGACCTCTCTGATGAGCCCTGAAGGCTGAGGGATGGCCCCACAGGTGGGGAGACTGGTCTAGGCCAAGGGGACAGCACGTGCCAAGGCCCTGAGGGCAGCATCATGTTCCTGATTTACAGCAAATGAAACAAGGCCAAGGCTAGGTCTACTGAGCAAAGGGGATAGGGAGGAGCCGAGCTGGAGAGGCTGGCGGCGACAGACAAGGCGAGCCTGGTGGCCGAAAGGAAGGAAATTAGATCTTATTCTATACTTTTTTTTTTTTTTAGATTTTATTTATTTATTTGACAGACAGAGATCACAAGTAGGCAGAGAGAGGCAGGCAGAGAGAGAGAGGGAAGCAGGCTTCCTGCTGAGCATAGAGCCCGATGTGGGGCTCGATCCCAGGACCCTGGGATCATGACCCAAGCTGAAGGCAGAGGCTTTAACCCACTGAGCCACCCAGGTGCCCCTATACTTTTTTTTTTTTTTAAGATTTTATTTATTTATTTGTTAGAGAGAGCGAGCACAGGCAGACAGAGGCAGAGGGAGAAGCAGACTCCCTGCTGAGCAAGGAGCCCGATGTGGGGCTCGATCCCAGGACACTGGGATCATGACCCGAGCCAAAGGCAGCCGTTCAACCAACTGAGCCACCCAGGCGTCTCTTATTCTATACTTTTTAAGAAAAGCTTAGTCCTTTCCATGTTTTAACTATTTTATCCTCACATCAACTCAGGGAGGTCCATGGAACAATTACTCCCCTTTAGCAGAGGAGGCAAAGAAATTCCAAAGAGGCTGGGTGACCACGCCAGGGCCCCCAGTTGGTAAGAGGCAGCATGAATGCAGTGGGAGCCACCGGGGGATTTCTGGGTTTCAGATTCCTTCCAGAACACACCAAATGGAGGCCCCCTGGCTTGTGCCCCCCTCGGGCCCTCCCCAGATCCGGGCCCCTGCAGTCAATAATGACAGCACGGAAGGGCCCAGGAGGCCAGGCTGGAAGGGCAGCTGGTGAACCTGGCACTAGAGGCCACAACTAGGGCAGAATGTTCCCTGCAGAGCCCAGGAGCTCATCATCCATCTTAAGAGAAAGAAAAGTGTGTGGGTGCATGTGTGTGTGTGTGTGTGTGTGTGCGTGCGTGCACGCTTAACCTGACCCTATTGGCTCTGCCTGCTCTGAATTTGGGAGCAACTGCTCCAGGGCAGTGGAAAGGGTGAAGACAGGAGAGAGACAGCCTGTGGGTGCTACCACTGTGGGGGACAAATAATCTGGGGTCTGAGGACTCTTCAGGGCTTGGGAGAAAGTGAGTCTGAGGTTTAGAAGTGGGGACTCTGGAGCTGGAGTGCCTGGGTTCGTTTCCTGGCCCTGCCACTAGTTGTGTGTCTTTGGGCCACTTACTTAATATTTAATTCTCCCGTGCCTCAACTTATGCATATGTAAGATGGGCTTATAGCCTAATAGGGGTGTAGTATCTCAATGAGAAACATGGTAGTGTACTGATTAGGAGACGAGATTTCAGGGTTAGACTGCTTAAGTTCAAATCCTGGCAGTCACTGAACTGTGTCATCTCCAACAAGTGACCTCACGATCTCTTGATCTCTCTGCGCCTCAGTTCCCTCATTGGTAATACTAAGCTTAACCACAGGGGTTGTGGGGATGCAGTGAGTTAGACATCCATGCCTGGTACACAGCAAGGGCCATGTGTTTCCTCTGCCGGGGCAGAGAAGGAGGAGGGTTAATCTGCAGTTACGCTGCTTGTCACAGTGCCTGCACTAAGTACATGCTCACAAAAATTAAGGACGGAGGAGGTGGCCGGGACTCATCTCAGGGACAGCTGCTCCCCAGCTCCCACTAGTGGCAGCCAGGTGGGAATGTGGGCCCCACGTCTAAAGCGTTCAGCATATCAAAAGCAAGTAGAAATTCAGATTTTTATGTGAACACTCCTGATTTTTACAAGTTCACTTTTATTTGAAGTGGAGTGTAAACCAAACAAAGGCATTCATGAGGACCAGATTTGGCTGTGAGCTGCTGGTTTGCAACCCTGGTTTTACAGTCCCTGTGGTGATCTGGCTCCGAGACGAATGACCACGCAATGCTACGTTTAACCCTGGTACCACATGTCCTGGTACCAACCCTGGCCGGCAGCAGTAAGCATGCTATGAAGGGGGTCGTGACTATGCCCCCATTTGACAGGTGAGAAAATGGAGGGTCAGAAAGGTGAAACAATTTGCTGGAGGCCATCTGGCTGGGAAGCAGTTGGTCTGGGGTTCAGCCTTGGATCCTTCTCACCCAGCAACCTCCTTCTTCTCCTCCTCCTAGCTCTCCCAGCTCTGAAATGAAGGCCTAGGTTGAATAGTGCCTCCACTCGGAAAGAAGAGAATGACTGTGTTTGAACAGGGCTTAATAAACTGTCTCCAACTCTCACAGAGCCCAGGGGGGTCAACACGGACACTCCAAAGTGCCAAGAAGAATGAGGGTGTGTTCTCCAGCACGTGGCTTGGTGTATGTGTGTGTGGGGGAGTCCCAGACCCTCCTGGCGGTCTTTGAGTGGGCTTGTCCCAGCTTCATTACCAGCATGCAAGGGAAATGTCATTGTCCTGGTGACAGCAAAGACTACTCCCTGTAGGCCTGGAGTTGCTTAAGAGCAAATTCCTGGCGATGCTGTATTTGACTAGACACAAGTCTCTGCTTTTCCACAATGGTCACGCAGCACTTCTGTCCCTTGAACCGTCATCAAACACAGACAGGGAAGGAGAGACAGCCCGGGGTCTCAGGACACCAGCGTCAAATCCCAAAGCTGGCCACATAAAGGGTTAAGTCCAATGGTTAAACATAATAGCTTAATGCCTTCTGCTACCTCCCAGCTCTCCCAGGAGGGCTGACAGATTCCACACAGGGCAAACAATAGCTGGAATTGTTCTAGTGAAAACTAGTTCGGCTGCATCACTTGCCAGTAATTTTTTAAACAGCTTAACTCTCCTCTGCTTCCTTGACTCTAACCCAACCCGAAAGCAAAAGGCAGATGAGTTCTTGTCCCAGCGTCAAACCTTTGTAAACAAATCGCCCGCCAGGATGCGTGATGGCAGGATGGTGCTGGGGGACAGACTCAGAGCTGGAGCCCCGACCCTGCGGGACACACCCAGGGCTGGGCCCTGGAACACACCCGAAACTGCCTATCGTCCCAGGAGGTGTCAGCATTTCTTGGCACAGGAAGTTTGGGACACGAACGAGCACACTTGCCCCTCTAATGACTAGACAGCATTGTTAGCAATGCACGCCAAAGTTTGGGTCCAGAGGCAACAATCCCAACAGCGAGAGGAGAGATTGTCATAATGACGGTACTTGGGAAAGGGCACGTGTCGAAGGCTGTGGGTCCCTTGACTAAATTCCGCGGGGCGAGTGGGACCAGGCCCACCAACACTCATGCCAGGAGGCCTACCTTCTACGTCACTCAGAGTCCAGACATCGCCATCCGCACGGTTAAGCTTCACTTTACCCGGACGATCGCGGCTTACAGTGAGGCTGGGTGAGATCACCAGTTCTAGCATTTCCTTGTACCTGGAAGAAAACAAAGGGAAATATAATTTATTCATTAATTATGCATGCTTACGAATGATTCCTATTTCTTTCCCTAAGAGTATAAATATTAAAGCTGATTACCTAAACCCGGCCGTCTTATAAATTCTACATAATAAAAATTCACTAAACTTTTCATCAAAGGGAAATGAGGAATTAAAATGAAGTACTTGCTCCCCTCCGGAGAATACACCCACTTGATTAAAACTTTCCCCTCCTTCATATGGTATTTTGCCATTAGAAAAATTATATTCCGGTCTCTCTTAAATGTCATCTGAATGAGCTGGAGCAAGCGAGGGAGCCTTCCCAGCAGAGGAAGGGAGAGACAGGCAGAGAGGGAGAGTTGGAGTTTGGATTCCCAAAAGCAGAAGCTTAGAGAGCAGAGGGGGTTGACTGCAGTTTTGAGGGAAACATGGACATGATGTTAGTTAGATGGACAGACAGAGGCTCAGAAGGCATTCACAATATTTAACAAGTCCCTCTTGGTGGCCAAATTCCCAGCCCATCACTTTAGTCCCCACCAAGGGGAAGGAAACATTAGCTCCCGAATTGCAGCGTTGATAAAATGTTATGGAGGGCAGGGAAAATGTGGGACAAGTCTCCTGGGTCTTTCTCATTTTTTAATTGAAAACTGTTCAGTCCTTGCACCGTGGCCGGTAGTTATTCCTCCTAAATTCCTACCCGCTGTGGTTAGGAAGTGAGGTTTCTGGTTTGTGTGCATGATACCACGCCTGGCGGTTTCTAAAGGGCTAAACTACAAGCAGTAATGATTGGCGCTAATTCAAGGTGTCCTCAGAGAAAGACTATGCACATCAGTATTGCAAGGTCATCGTTGGGAGGATCTGTTATCATTAATAAAACACAACATACCGACCAATGGCAAAGTTGTTATAAATTCAGGTTCCACCATGAAAAGGTCATGGATTCAAATTTCGGTGTCACTCCTCATGACTTTGAGAAAGTTACTGAACTGCTTAAGAGAAAAGCTGGCTTGTCTGGATAATGGGGTTGTTAGAGTACCTCCCTGGAAAGGTCATGGTGAGGAAGGAAACAGGTGGTACCTGCAAGGAGAGGTCTTTGTGGGCAGCAACCTGAACGCCCACATATTCCTGAGAAAGAATAATTAAAGGTGGTATATGTGCATGGCGGAGTATCATACAGGAGTGAAAAAGACTAAGCTGGGGCTCCACACACAGCAGGACGGACAGAGTCCTAAGCAGAGGGGCAGAAGGGTATCCAAAGTAGGATATCATTTCTATGAAGTACAAAACATACAAATCAATACTATACGCCATTTAGGGATACGCGCATATGTAATTCACAGGTAATAGTATGTATAGGATAAAAAATACGAATTTCAAGAATGGCTGACTCTGGGAATGGTGGGGGGAAGGCACTTTGGGAAGTGGTATCCTGGGGGCTTCAACTGAGTTTGTAACATTTTAGTTCAGGGGTGGACACGGGTCCATCCAAATCCCGCCCATCTTTTCGTGGAAACCATGAGCTAAGAATGGCTTTCACATTTTTATTGTCTATTATTTTTAATTTATTTTAGAGAAGGGGAGTGGGGGGCAGAGGGAGAGAAAGAATCTCGAGCAGGTTCCACACCCAGAGAGGAGCCCAACATGAGGCTCGATCTCACAATGCTGAGATCACAACCTGAGCTAAAATCGGGAGCCAGATGCATCACCGACTGAGTCACCCAGGCGTCCCAGCTTTCGTGTTTTGAAATGGTTAGAAACAAATCGAAAAAAGGATAACATTTCATGACCTGTGAACACTGCAGTTAAGTCCATAAGCAAAGTGTTCTCTGAACGCAGTCCTGCCCATTGGATGGCTGGATTGTCTGGGGCTAATTTCACACCATACCTTCTGGGTACAGTAGTTGTGACAGAGACCTGCCAAGCTGAACATATTTAGCGATCAGCAGAAAAAGCCTGCCAACTCCCGTTTTACTCGTGGGCATACCACTGTGATGTGGCCACTACACAACCTTGTGGGCCCGAAACACTGAATAATTTAAAAAAAAACCAACACCAAAGAAATCTCTTATGCCAGTACTGCACACAGGAAGTACTTTATATATACTTTTTAATCTGATGAGAGAATTCCACACAAGTGAGCTCCTACTGTTTATATCTTTCCGTGAGCAGGTAAACATCTGCCTGATGGGGAAAGAAGGAGCACTGTGACTTCTGGGCTTAGTTGTGTTGCTTATTTACTTTACCAAGTGCTGCTGTCATTCTCAAGAACTCAGAGCAGGAAGGCGCTTGTGAGTTCTAGCCCTAGGACAGAGCACTGCTAAGGAAAGCTTTTGGTGTGCTCCCCTTCGACTTTTGCCTAACATCCTTGAAGGCCAGGCCAACATGGAAATCACCTTATTTCCCCCACAACACCTGACCCAGAATCTTGGTCATTCTGTTGTCATCCTGTTACCATCTGCAGAAGGGTGCGAGGAAAGAGAGATGGAAGGGAGACAGGGAAGGAGGAAATCTATAATTGGACGATTAGCTTCTTCAAACAAAAATTTTTTAAACGTTCCCATATATTCTCATTTTCCACTCCATCTTGGACGATGACTTTTAATGTATTAAATATGTAAATGAGTTCCCTTATAAAGTGATGTTGTATTGTTTTATATGTGACTTGTGTTTTAATTTACATGAATAGAGCTGTGCATGAGATCTTGTCCTGTTTATTAGGCTTTTTCTTTCCAGTCTGCACTATGATTCACTAATGTGTACATATTGCTGAATAATCATCTAGCTTATAGTTAGAATTCCGTATTTGGGGTGCCCGGGTGGCTCAGTGGGTTAAGCCTCTGCCTTCGGCTCAGGTCATGATCTCAAGGTCCTTGGATAGAGCCCTGCATCAGGCTCTCTGCTCAGCGGGGAGTCTGCTTCCTCCTCTCTCTCTGCCTACTTATGATCTGTCTCTGTCAAATAATTAAATAAAATCTTAAAAAAAAAAAAAAGAATTCCATACTGTGTGGTCACTCAATTGTATTTATGTATTGCCCTAGCAATAAACATCCAGGAAGCTTTCATCTTTCAGCTACTATAAACAATGCTGCAATGAACATCTTCATTAAAATGCATACACACATGTATATATAGATATATATATATAATGTATATCTATATATGTGTGTTTAAATGCACACACATTCTTAAAATGTGTATATATATAAATATATATACATGTGTATATATATATATGTACAAGGATAATTTCTGTCACTGGGTGTATATGAACTGAATTTGACCAAGTACTAGTAGACTGTTCCTCATTAATTCCTGTGCTAATCTAGATTCCCATCAGAAGTACACAAGTCAGAGGCACCTGAGTGGCTCACTCAGTTGAGCATCCAACTTTTGGTCTTGGCTCAAGCCTTGATCTCAGGGTTGTGAGTTCGAGCCCCACACTGGGCTCCACACTGGGGATGGAGCCTACTTTTTAAAAAAGTGCATAAGTATTCTTATAAGTATTCTTAAAAGTGCATAAGTATCATTTCATAAATTCTTGCTAACATTTGGCATTGTCCAGCATTCTAATTTTTGTCAAACTAATGGGTGGAAAGTGATACAGTTGTTCTACTTTGCATTTCTATGATTACTAGTGAGTTTGAGCACATAGTCACATAATTGTGGGATATGAGAGTTTCTAGGAACTGTCTATTTATATCTTTTATCTTTGCCCATTTTTCTATTGGGTTTTCTTTTTGCCTTTTCTTGCTGATTTGCTGGATACTTTGTAGTCTAGATGTTAGTTCATTGCTGGTTTTAGATGCTATAAATTCCTTTCCTTAAGTTTTCATTTGTTTTCTTTACTTATGGTGTTTTGGAAATCAAAAAAATTTCTAATATATTTACCCAGTATTTTTTTCTAGGTGTAAAATTATTTCTCTAACCCTAGGATATTAAAATGTGTCCATATTTTAATTTGTTTATATTTCCATATTCACTTAGAATTTTAACTTTTATGCTTAAGTCTTTAATTCATCTGGAATCTTCCTTTTAATATGGTTTAGAGTTACATTTTTCCCCAATATTGGAGAAAATAAAAATAAGACATTTTTCCTAGTATGTAGTAAACTCTTCAACTGAGTTCACCTTCCAGCTATGAGGGGATAGTTTGTAATTTTGGTTTAATCTCACTGTCACAATACAACATAAAAGCTATAAAACATCATTTTAAGGTATCAGACAGCAACCAAGGGAGGGCTTGAGGGCCGAAGATCCCAGAGAGATGAGACATGGACTGAGTTAAGTCTGACTTCTACCACTTTTCCCCTCAAAACACCTACCAATTTTTAAGCACAGAAGAAAAAAGAACAGCTTAGGGTTTTCCAATCTCATTGGGCTGGGGAGACAGCAACTGGAGTTCAGGGCTAAGGTAGCTAGAACCCAAGGAGTAAAGACCCTATAGCTATGAGAACCATAGAGGAGTGATCCTGACATTGCTGACAATTAAAACCTTTGAGGAGTTGGGTGATTCCTAAGCTGGGTGGGGTGAGAGTGAGAGAAATGAAACACAGGGAGGTAGCTAAGAAGACAAGAAATGAAGCAGAGCTTTTGGCAATCTCCCAGAAGTAGGGAGGTGAAAATTGGAGCTCATGGTCCACCAAGGATGAGAATCTTTGGTAAACACACCAGGCTTTTAACTAAGACTTCTGAAAAGTTACTCCCTTAGAGGATGGGCAAACCAAATAGATCCTGATTTGTCATCCAATAATCCCCTATTGGTTCAAAGTGATTTACCTCTAGTATCACCACTTGGCAGAAGAAATGCCCCTTCTTTTGGGGAAGGTATTATCTCCCAGAGTTTCCATAATTTTTCACATGCAATGTTTAGCACTTAATAAAAATTACGAGGCATGCAAGGAGACAAGGCCAAATGATCAAAAACTAAGACAAAAAAACAAACCCATAATAAGATTCAGATACTGGAGTTATCAAACATGGACTCCCAAACTACCTTGATAATATGATCAAGAAAATAGATTTAAATGAAGACTACTACTAGAGAACTAGAATATTTTTAAAAAATCAAATGAAAATTCTAAAAGTGGAAAATATAATAATTGAAATTAAGAGCTCCATAGAGCAGCTGAACTACGGATTTGAGGTAGCAAAAGAAAGGCATAATGAACTGGAAGAAAAGTCAGCAGACAAATCACAGAAAGAAGGTTGGAAAGGAAAATAGGTATAAAAAAAAATAAATACGGGACATGGATAAAAGGTCCTGCATACATGTAACAGGGGCCACAGAAGGAAAGAAAAGAGAAAACAAATCAGAAACAATATTTAGTGGGGTGTCTGGGTGGCTCAGTGGGTTATGCCTCTGCCTTTGGCTCAGGTCATAATCTCAGGGTTCTGGGATTGAGCCCCACATCAGGCTCCTTGCTCAGGAGGGAGCCTGCTCCCCACCCCCACCCCCCACCCCGCCTGCCTCTCTGCCTGCTTGTGATCTCTCTCTGTGTGTCAAATAAATAAAATATTTTAAAAAAAGAAACAATATTTAGCAAGAATCTGACAGAAAACCTTCCAAGACTGATAAAGACATCAAGCCAATGCAATAAGCAAGTTCTGCAAATCAGAAGAAAAATAAATACAGAGGAAAACACTCCTGAGTGTATCATTGTCAAACTATACACATGTGAGACCATATTATCTTAAAAGCAGCCAGAGGGTGAATAAGAGACAAATTATCAGGATTCCTGGGTGGTTCAGTCAGTTAAGCATCTGCCTTCAGCTCAGGTCATGATCTCAGGGTCCTGGGATTCAGATCTAGCCCCATGTTGGGCTCCCTGCTCAGCAGGGAGCCTGCATCTCCCGCTCCCCTCTGCTCGTGTGCTTTCTCTCTCACTTGCTATCTCTCTCTCTCTCAAATAAATAAATAAAATAAAAGGCACGTATTGCATGGAGCACTGGGTGTGGTACATAAACAATGAATTTTGGAACACTGAAAAGAAATAAAATAAAATGGAAAAAAAAGAAATAAAATGCAAATTATTTTTAAAGAAGGAATAATAAGACTTCTCTGCAAGTATGATGGAAACCAAGAACAATGGAATTTCATCTGCTAACACAGTATTCTGTGCCAGCCAAAAAAATAAAAAATAAAAACCAACCCTTCAAAAATGAAGATAAAGGGGCGCCTGGGTGGCTCAGTGGTTTAAAGCCTCTGCCTTCGGCTCAGGTCATGATCCCAGGGTCCTGGGATCGAGCTCCACATCGGGCTCTCTGCTCAGCAGGGAGCCTGCATCCCCCCTCTCTCTGCCTGCCTCTCTGCCTGCTTGTGATCTCTGTCTGTCAAATAAATAAATTCTTTTTGAAAAATGAAGATAAAAATGAAACAAACAAAAATTAAGGTTATTTTTCACTAGTACATTTGCACTAGAAAAGAATGCTTTGAAAGCATGAAAATTTGGCAAAGGATGGAGAACAACATAAAAGGATAAATATGTAAATAAGAGGGGGATACATGAAGTTTACATGTTCTAAGGATACTGCATTTTCCTGGAAGTGGTACAAGTACTAATTTATAGCAAACTTTAAAATTTATAAGGATACATGCTATAATCTTTAGAGTAACTACTTAGAGAAAAATAAAAGTGTATGCCAACAGGCTACTAGAGGAGAAAATGGAACAATGAAAATACTTCATTAATCCAAAAGAAAGCAAGAAAGTATAAAAAAAGAAACAAAGAAGAGATGGAACAAATAGGAAAAAAAGATAGATTTAAATTCAAATTTATCAATAATTACATTAAATGTAACCATTTAATGTCCATTTACCTTAAGGAATAAATACTCCCACTAAAAGACAAATATTACAAGACTGGATTAAAAAACTAACTGCATGTTTATTACAAAATACTCCTTTTAAATATAAAGACACACAAAGACTCAGAGCAAAAAATTGTAAAAATCCACATGAAGCAAACACCAAATAAAAGAAAGCTGACATAATTTCAAATAGACTTGAAAATAAAAACCACTACTAGAGATTTAGAGGAACATACTGTAATGATAAAAGAATGAAGATATAACAATTAGGAAGTTTGCCCTTCCCAAAACTAATTTGCATGGTATTGACTCTAAAAAGGAATAAAGAGCCTAGATCTTTGTTAGGTAATTCAAGATCTCAACTTCAAACACACCAACGGCAATTCAAACACGTCCTCCTTTGGAGGAAAATAAATAAGCATCACTAACAAAGCCAAAGCAATAGAAATGTTAGTTCTCACCAAGTAAACAGGACCCTGACAATCCTTCTTTCCCGTTGCCAACTAGAACTTATGGGTACTTCTATCTTGCAAAAGCAAAATATTAATCACCAAGTATGGCAGTATGAGCAGTTCAGTGAGCAAACTCTTCCAAAAATTCTAATTGTAGCTCCCATCTCCCAAGCACCCATTCTGCACCAGGGAGTTTCCCCCATCACCTTTACATCACCTCCTTCAAATTCTCTCCACTATGCAGGGAGATATAAAGGTCCGCCCTCTATTTCCCAACAGGTCGACTAAAAGGTCTGGGCACAGCATAAGCACCAAGGAAACATGACTCATTCCCGCTTGGTGAACTCATCCTGTTCTGCCATGAGGATCTGAAAAGAAGTTAAAATTTCAGCACACAGTGAGTTTCGGATTTGAGTTTTATGGGTCGTTTTGTTTTATTATCGAATTACATGGGGCAGCAGAGGAAGGAGGCTGATCTCTTTGGTGTTTTGAGGCCTCTGAAGGTCTTAACCTGGCCCTGATTATAGTGCTCATTTTACAGATAATAGAAATAAAATTAATGAACACTCGAAGATCATTTAGTCTAGGGCCAAGAGCTCTCTGCATATATTGGCTTGTTTAGTCCTATGAGGTGGGTAGAGATGAAGAGGCTGAGGTTGAGAAAGTGACCTGTTAGCTAATGGTAGAACCAGGATTCACAACCAGGTGGTCTGGCTCTAAGGTCTGTGCTATATTTTTTAAATTAATTAATTATTACTGAAGTACAGTTGACATACAATGTCATATTAGTTTCAGGTATACAACATAGTGATTTGACAATTCTTTACATTACTCAGTGCTCATCAAGATAAATGTAGTCACCATTCATCCCCATACACTGTTATTACAATATTATTGGCTATATTCCCTATGCTGTACTTTTCATCTCTGTGACTTATTTATTTTATAATTGCAAGTTTGTACCTCTTAATCCCCTTTACCTAATCTGCCCATCACTCCAGCCGCCTCCTCTCTGGGCATCACATTTGTATTTAAGAGTTTGTTTGTTTTGTCTTTTAGATTCTACGTACAAATGAATCACATGTTGTCTTTCTGTGTCTGACTTATTTCACTTAGCATAATACCCTCTAGATCCACCCATGGCAAGAATGGCAAGGTTTCTGGCGATTCACAGACATGTACCCCTGGGGATAAAAATATGTTTATAAAAAATTAAAAAAAACAAAAAAAAACAAAAAAAAAACAAAAAAACTTTGTATCATTCTACTTTCTCCTTGAACTCAATTTTTATTCCACCTAGAACATGGACTTTTATGATATATTTTATAATTTAAAGTATTTTATTACTTATCCTATCATCACTTACTAAAAAAAAGCACATATATAGTTAAATTAAAGTAGTTTAAATGTTCTTACTGTAAGGCTCTAAATGTTCAATATTTTCTGACTTAAGCTATCATTACAATCGTAATATCTTATGTATTTTGGTAAATAATCACAGAGCATGAAAGAATAAAATTTATTTATTTATTTTTTTTAAAGATTTTATTTATTTGTCAGAGAGAGCGAGCACAGGCAGACAGAGTGGCAGGCAAAGGCAGAGGGAGAAGCAGGCTCCCCGCCGAGCAAGGAGCCCGATGTGGGACTCGATCCCAGGACTCTGGGATCATGACCTGAGCCGAAGGCAGCCGCTTAACCAACTGAGCCACCCAGGCGTCCCGAAAGAATAAAATTTAAAAAGCACAAAAAAAATAAAAAATGGCAAGGTTTCATTCCTTTTCGTGGCCAAGTAATACTTCACCAAGTGCGCACGCGTGCATGTGTATCTCACATCTTTATCCATTCATCTACTGATGGGCACTTGGATTGCTTCCGTGTATTGGCTACTGTATTAATGCTGCAATAAACATAGTAGTACATATATCTTTTCAATTAGTGTTTTCATTTTCTTTGGGTAAATATCCACTAGTGGAATTTCTAGATCACACGGTATTACTATTTAATTTTTTGAGGAACTGCCACACTATTTTCCACAGTGGTTGTACCAACCTACATTCCCACCAATAGTGCATGATGGTTCCCTTTACTCTGTGTCCTTGCCAACACCTGTTATTTCTTGTCTTTTTGACACTAGTCATTCGGACTGGTGTGAGGTAACCTCTCATTGATCTGTAGATTGCTTTGGGTAGAATGAATTTCAACAATATTAATTCTTCCAGTCTGTGAGTATGGTATATCTTTCCATTTGTATCATCTTCATTTTCTTTCATCAATGTCTTATAGTTTTTAAGAGTATAGGTTTTTTATCTCCTTGGTTAAATTTATTCCTAGGTATTTTAATCCATTTGGTGCAATTGTAAATGGGACTGTTTTAAAATTTTTCTTTCTGCTACTTTATTATTAGTATATAGAAACACAGAAGATTTCTGCATATTAATTTTGTATCCTGCAACTTTATTGAATTCACTTGAGTTCTAATAGTTATTTTGAGGAGTCTCAGGGTTTTCTATGCACAGTCTCATGCCATCTACAAAAGTGACAGTTTTACTTCTTCCTTATCTTCTTTTCATTTCTTTTTCTTGTCTGATTGCTATGGCTAGGACTTCCAGTACTATGTTGAATATAAGTGCTGATAGTGGACATCCTTGTCTTGTTCCTGATCTTGGAGGAAAAGCTTTCAGTATTTCACCACTAAATATGATGTTAGCTGTGGGTTTTTCATATATGGCCTTCATTATTTTGAGGTATGTTACCTCTAAATGTAGTTTTTTGAGTTTTTATCATTAGTGGATGTTGAATTTTGCCAAATGCTTTTTCTGCATCTATCGAGATGATTATCTGGTTTTTGTCCTGCCTCAATATTTCACATTGATTGAAAACTGAATCACCCCTGTATTCCTAGATTAAATCCAGTGATCATGATGAATGATACTTTTAATGTATTCCTGAATTCGATTTTGTTGAGGATTTCTGCATCCATGTTCATCAGGGACAGGTCTGTGCTCTTAACCACAGTGTGCAAATAAAACTGGGTCAAAAATTGAACCCAGGGCCCAATATCCACTAAGCCACCAGGTCAGAGCTCTGGCTCTGTCATGACACATGGGTTCAAATTCCAGCTTTGTGTCTTATCAGTTGTATGACCTTGGGTGAGTTATGTAAATTCTCTGAACCTTATCCATAAGGATGGAGAAAATAACAGTACCTTCCCCAGTAGGTTATGTGCAGATTAAGTTAGAGAAGGCATCCACACTGACAAAAGACACCATTAGTTTCATTCCAGGGCGATACTAGGAACTGTCATGAAGATCATCTAGAAACCACTGGTTCCTATTGTAGTTTGACAGGCAGAGTTGAATTCTCTTGCAGTTGGTGGAGAGGCTTCCCTCACTCACATTCTCCCCCCCTTCTCCTCTGCTCACAATTACCTGAAATAGGAGAACAGCTTATTCTCTTTGCAGGGGAGGGAAGAGAGAAATCAGACAGTCTTAACAACAGAGTCTGGAAGGTGGGAGGAGAAAGACTTAGCTTCTCTTTCATGAAGTCAGGGAAAGGAAGCAAAGGCATGGGATTCATTTACAAAAAAAAATTTTTCCCCCGTTGCATTGTTGCAAAACCCCCGATACTCCCGCTGCTTCAGAACCAGACCAAGAGGAGTGGGAAGAAAGAGGCATTCAAAAGCCCCCGCCCTCTGGCCTTCTCTTTGGCTTGCTGCTGCCAGCGGCTTGCACCATTTGTTACCCTTGTCACCACTCCTGTCCCCGGGGACTGAGAAGCACTGGGGGAGCACGGGGCTGCTGGAGGAGCCCAAGAGATGACAGCTGGAGGGTGGGGGGCAGGGAGGACTTCAAAGGCAGTGAAAGATCAAAAGCAGATGGAGGGTCCCAGGCGGGTGGGTGGCTCACCTTTCCACACCCCCCTGAGTGCCCTGGCTACCTTGGCTGAGAGCAGTGGCCCTGCCTGCTGGATGGAGAGGACAGATGGCCAGTCGGCCAAGGGGACTTCAGAGAGGGCCAATTCCCAGCATCTTTCAAGGGCTTAGAAACCCAAACCTGCCAACAGCAATCACAGGCTTCTGGATAGACAACAGCTGTGGCCCAAACCTGGACGTTTCTGGCTGCCTCCACCACCCTCATTTCATTTCATTCAAAATACATCTGCTCATCGCAAATTCACCTCGGCCCCAGTCTCCCCCATCTGGCAGGGGGGTTGCTCACACCAGAAGCCCAGGACTGTTCCCCTCTCCTCGCTCTCCTTCGGCTCTCACACCCAATCCGTCGCCAGGTGTTGTTAAATCCACCTTGGAAACATCCATGGAATGCACCGAGCGCTCTCCACCTCCATGGGCATCGCTTGGCCCAAGTCACCACCATCTCCACCCCAGACAGCCACTGCAGCCTCTGTGCCCGTTTCCGTGGGGCTAGTCTAGCCTCCGTCCGGTTTGTTCTTTGGGCAGCAGACTCAGGAGTTCCTGACAACATAAATCTGAACCTGCCTTCCTCGTTGCATCCTTGCTTATAACCTCTGATTGTCCTCAAGGCTTTAGAATACAGCCTTGATCTGGCTTCCCTGCAAGGGAGGTCTGATTCTGTCACATTGGCCTTTCTCTCACTCCATGCTCCCTCCTGTCATGAGGCCTTTGCACATGCTGTTCTCTCTGCCTGGGACACCATTCCCTCCTGCTCACCCTTCAGAGGTCTTAGCTACCATGATCTCCCCAGGCCTTCCCCAAGTGGGGCCCATCTCCCTGCACCAGCCTCCATGGGGCCATGTCCCTCTCCCTACACAGTCACCCAATTTGTGGGGAGTGTTTGGATGTTATTTAATTTTCATCTGTCTTTCTTACCAGACTGCATACTCCCTGATGGCAAGGATTTTGTCTATTTTGTCCACCATTACATTCCCCAAATCTCCTGCAGAGCCTGGCCTTTAATAACTGTTTAATAAATACTTCTTGGAGGGGTGCCTGGGTGACTCAGTTGGTTGAGCGTCTGACTTGAGCTCAGGTCATGATCTCAGGGTCCTGGGATGGAGCCCCACGTGAGGTTTGCGCTCAGCAGGGAGTCTGCCTGTCCCTCTGCCTCTTCCCCTGCTCGTGCTCTGTCTCTCAAATAAATAAAATCTTAAAACAATAAATATTTCTTGTATAATGAATGAACTGCCATATGAATAAATGTACTCATTCAACCAATATGAATTGAGTGTCTGCTATTTGTGCCAACCACTGCTGGTCACGGCCACTGTCACTATCCTGGATGACGTACACATTTATATTACCTGCCAGGCCCCCCTCTAGGCACTGAGTTTGAGACCCTCAAGTTTACTCTTCTTCCCAGCATGAGGCCTCCACACAGTAGGACACGGTCAGCAGAATGTGGACATTGGATGTTACCGCCCCAGTCCATCCCAGAAGCTCCTTCCCCAATAACACAAGGTGTTTGTGAACTACGGCTATTTACTATTAAGCTCTGCCTGGCTGTCATGCCCTTGGCAGTCCTGCTGGCCCCCCTCTTAGGCATGTTCCCCAGCTTTACTGAGACACAACTGACATATTGTGTAAGATGTGACTTGAGATGACTTGATACATGTATATATTGCAAAAATGATTCTGGTGGTCCTGGTTTGAGATTCAAAAACAGGAGGAGAAAGTGGACATGTCCAGAGCCACAGCATGGAGAAGGAGCGGCGACAGGGTGGGAGCCGTGGGGGTCCTGGCATTTGGACTTGGTCTTGTGGTAAGAGCATGTTTTCTTTCCTTGGGGGAACTGCGTCTCCCCCTACTCTCTGTCTACGTAGCTTGGGTGGGGCTGACATTTCTAATGGGCCTTGAGCTGGCAATTAGCATCTCCTTCCTCTCAGTCTACAGGGATTGGCTCAGGAATGGTGGTCACGTGAGCCAGTGGGGCCAATGAGAGGCCCAGGATGGACTGTTAGAGAAGAGATGCTCTTTCCCACTGCACGTGAACCTGGAGCTCGTGGCAGTCAGGGTCCCCAGACTCCCTTCGAGTAGCATGGTCTTAGAAGACTATGACCCCCATTCTGGTACGTGTGCACCCCATCCTCAGTGTTCAATGTGAAAGGTAGAATAGGAGTAAACTGTAAGTTTAGTCAGTGAAATCCGAGGGCTGCTGTCGCTGTGCCACAGGCAGCATCCATGGGGAAAAACCCCACGGGCTGCCCTGGAGAGGTGACAAGCCCCTCCTCCTGCCCACATCTCCCTCCCCCAGCCTGTCTCCCTTACAGTGGGGAAGGTGTCACTTAATAGAAGTTGTAGGGGACTAGGGAGCCCTCTCCCCAGGTGAACAAGGGGCGGTCTCCTTTGCAAAGGCTAGAGAGAAGGCTGACGAAGGAGAGCACAGCGCATGCTGAATCCATCCACTGGTTCATTCACTGAGCTGGGCTGCCCATCGTTTAGATCGACGGACTCTATTTACCCCGCATATCAAGAAAGAAAGGAGGCTGTTTATTCAGTAATTGACTTCACCTTATTTTCTGGGAAGGCCACGAACTGTTCTAGGCACTGGGGATATAGGATATAGCGCCGAATCAGACAACCTCCCCACTCTCCACGTTCTAGAGTGGGAGTTTGTATCCAGTCTCAGGTGGAATTCATCACTGGGTGAGACCCAGAGAGCTGGGGCATCGATCTCACAGTTGTAGGGAATGTGTCTCCTCCTGCTGAGAAGATAACTGTATGACCTTCTCTTAAGAGAAGATTTTAATGACCGGGCACTATCTCAAAACATTTGTAAATACCTTTTAAAATTTCAGATAAAATTCAAATCACCTTTGGCCATGATCTCCCACCAGCTGTAGCCATAGTTACTGACGGGATGAACAGCTCTGCAGACCTGTTCCTAGTCATGAACACAAACACCCACGCGTTTCCTTAAAAACACATAGTATCATGTTGTCAGCATCACCAATCCATGCATCCTGCTCCGGGACTGTTTTTTACCCGAATAATAAAATAGCTTTGCGCTCATTCAATGTCACAAGACAGACATCTAGCCTATCCTTTTTAACTGCTGCATAGGATTCCCTGGTATGTCTACACTGCAGTTATTTGGAACACTCCCCAGGTTTCTTAAGTTTTGTTATTATAACTAAACGCCACACCGCCTGGGACAGGCCCTTCTGGGAGCACATGCCTGCAGTTCTCTGGGAGTGATACCTCGAAGTCAAATTGCTGGCTCTAATCGCAAAGAACGTTTGCAAATTACCCTTCAGAGTGGCTAGTCCAATTTATACTCCCAATGGCCATGTCTCGTTTTCACACCCTGCACGGATTGTACCCCCTGATCTGAAAGCTTTTTATCCAAAACTCTCTTAGGAAGACAAGCAATTTCAGCAGCCCGCCTCCACAGCCCCACTGTTCAGCCAAGTTCTAGGGAGTCGTGTGTCAGAAAGGAAAACTGGGGGTGTCTGGGTGGCTCAGTAGGTTAAGCGTCTGCCTTCGGCTTGGGTCATGATCTCAGGGTCCTGGGATCGAGTCCTGCATCAGGGTCCCTGTTCAGTGGGAAGCCTGCTTCTCCCTCTCCCTGTCCTCCTCCTTCTGCTTGTACTCTCTTGCTCTCTCTCCCAGATAAATAAGTAAAATGTTTTAAAAAAAGAAGAAAGGAAAACCAGCCTGGGCCTGGCATCTTAGTCCCAGAACAAGCTCTCTCTCTCATGCTCGATAAGTTCATAAATCATATGAACTTGGTGCAGAATAAAAATGGTTGATGGGATAGTTTTACGATATTTCTCTCATTCCTGATAGCATGGGAAAACAAGGGCCTACTGTTTTCATAATCCAGTTTTGTTATCCATGGGCTCTTTTTTAAAATTTTTTATTTTGGGATCATTATAGATTTGTAAGAAGTTGCAAAACACAGTACAGAGAGGTCCTGGGTACCCTTCATTCAGCTTTTCCCAGGTGATTCCACCTTCCATAACTCCAGCACCACATCAAACCCAGGACATTGGCATTGGGGCTGTGTAAGTGTGTGTGTAGCTCAGCGTTGCTTTTTCACACACGTAGATACGTGTGACCACCCCTGCAGTCAAGACAGTGGACTATGTCGTTCACCACAAAGATACAACTTGAGTTCTCCCTTCACAGGCATGCCCACCCTCTTCCCCAGATCCCCAAACTCCCTTAACCCTTGGCAATCCCGAATCCATTCTTCCTCTCTGAAATGTCAATTTGGGAGTGGTATTAAATGGAATCATACAGTATATGACCTCTTGTGATTGGCTCTTTTGCTGTTAACACGACTCAAGTTCAGATGACCGCATTTCATAATGCGTTTTCCAATATTTACGAGGCCCACAAGGGACAGCCTTCAAAAAAGCACCCAATGTGCGGTGACAGACTGAGAGAGGACCACACACGTTCTGCTGATTTCAGGTTGGGTTCAGCAAAGCCCTGGAGCAAAAGGCAAAACTTTATAGAATATTTCTCATGCGGAGCCATTAAAAAAAAAAAAAAAAAGCCCCAACCCACAACCAACAAAACAAGGCACGAAGTAAAATACCAAGGAGTCTCACTGTAAGGGAAGGCCCGCCCTTGCCAGTGATGGCTAGGGGACATCAAGGGCTAGAGGCCATGCGGAACCCCAGGACCCCCAAGGCAGGCAGCAAGCAGCAGGCGAGAGGCAGCATTCCCTCGAAGGCAAAGACATTTCATTGTGAGTGTGCCATCCTTACCCACCAGCAATGCTGTTCCTCTCTCTTGTACACCCAACCACAGCACACTGCAGTGACCTGGACCCAATTTGGACCATGGAGAGATGTGTTTTGATGCTACAGAGCTGGGCATTTTAATTTGGGTGAAGGGGAATGGGTGGGAGAGAAACAATGGAGAAAATACTAAAAGCTGAATTTTAGAATATCTTCATTTTACCCAAATCCTTATTTGTACCCCCAAGAAGCTGAAAAATAGTAATAGTTCACATGCTGTCTAGAAGCCAGGCATTGTTTTGAGTGCTTTCTGTGTTTGCACTCACCCAATTTCCCCAACAGTCCCTATGAGATCAGCAGAATGAAGATCCCATTTCATAGGTAAGAAAAGCAAGGACAGGAAGTTTAAGTCACTTGCCTGAAATCAGCCGTAAGTGGGAGTGATGGACTGAAAGCCAGGAAGTCTGACTCTGAACGTTCCCCTCTCCTGCCATCTGCCACAGACTGTAGCAGATGTCTTAACATTAATCTTTCTTAATGACTGATCTCTAATTACATCGTTACCCTGAAATTGAAGGGGCCATGCACCAATTCCCATTTTTTTTTTAATGTTTTTCTTCTTGTTTTGAGTTTGGCTCAATTTTATGCCATTTCATACAGTGAGGTTTCTTTTCTCTCTCTCTCTCTTTTTTTTTTTTTTTTTGTCAGATGGTTTCATGGTAAGGGCCAGAAGGTTTTTTTTAAGGAAAAATCCCAAACATATGCAAAAGCAGACACAATAGTAAAATAAATCACCGAGCACCTATCAGATTCAACATTTTTCAAGATCTGACCATATGTGTCTCTTCTAAGCTTTTTGATTTATTTTTCTCTTCGGTGATGTCATTAAAGCAAATTCAAACTTGAAGTCTCTTCTCTCTGCTGTACTTCATTTAAAAATTTGGACACTTTCACAATAATTCCTCGTGCCTTCTTGAACACAGTCCATACCCAATCTTCCCAACTCTCTCCACGGGCCCTTTTAATGTTGGTTTATAAGATTCAGGATCTAGGGCTCCCTGCTCTGCAGGGAGTCTGCATCTCCTTCTGCCCTTCCCCCTGCTCCTGCTCTCTCTCTCTCTCTTGCTCACTCTCTAATAAATACATAAAATCTTAAAAAAAATAGGTAAAGGGGGTTCTAAAATATAAACCTCAGGTATAAAATAAATAAGTCATGGGGATGGAAAGTACAGCACAGAGAATACGGCCAGTCATAACCATAACAATGTTGTATGTGACAGATGGGGATACACTTATGGTGGCGAATGTCTTGTGAACTATATAATTGTTGAATCACTATGTTGCACACTTGAAAACCAATAAAATAGTCTTTCAACCCCAGAAGATTCAAGATCCAAACAAAATCCACACATTATGTTTGTTTATTATGTCTTTACATTTATTTACTTTAGAAGAGCTCCCCCCCCTTTTTTAAAAGATTTTATTTATTTGAGAGAGAGAGAGCGTGTGTATGAGTGGGGTGGGGAGGGGGCGAGACAGATGGAGAAGCAGCCGACTCAGCTCAGCAGAGAGCCTGACATGGGGCTCGATCCTGGGACCCTGAGACCATGACCTGAACTGAGGGCAGATGCTTAACGGACTGAGCCACCCAGGTGCCCCCCCTTCCCTCTCCTTTTTATACAGAGTTGAAGAAACTAGGTTAGTTGTCTTAGAGAGTATCTCGTGTCCTGGATTTTTGTTTGCTTCCCCACGGTGTTATTTCTCTTTCTACCATATTTCCCACAAAATCTCTTTAAAATATGAGGATTCAGATTAATGGGGGGAGCAGCAAAGCTTCAGAGTGGTGCTGAGCTCTTTCCGCAACATCACATCACAGGGGCGAGTTGTCCTGGGTCTCCTTCCCACTAATCCTAACACAGGTCACACACCTGCTTCTGCCATTACAGAGGTCCCCACAAACCTCTGCCCTAATGGCTTCAGCCCACTCATGCTCATAGCTTGAGCTGATTATTCCACTAGGGGTTTAGAAATGTTAAAAAAAAATTTTTTTAAAGAAGAGCGAGAAGAGCACTACAATAACAGTAACACATTTGTTTAGCACCTATATTCTCACAAATTGCCGTCACAGATCTTTCTTCACTGCCCTCCCCCAGCCAGCCCACAAGCCAGTGGGAACCCAGATCAGTGGGATGATAAGGCAAGCCCCCTTGGATGCCCGGGTGCTTGGGTTCAAATCCCGGCTCTGCTTCTCACCGATGGTATGGGATCTCGCTTGGCTTCCCTGCCTCGAGTTTCTCACCTGTTAAATGGGGATGCGGATGGCCCCCATGGCTTAGGGCTTTTTGAGGATGAATGACTTGCTACTTGTCAAGTTCTCAGAACAGAAGAGGAACCAGAGGGAACTCTCTTCTCTACCCTTACAAGTGAAGCCAGGGCCAATAAGTTGAGGAAATGGCCTCAGGTCCCATAGCTAACAACAGTCACAAGCATCAATCTCATTCCTCTGCATTCCATTGTCTCCATGGGATGTCTTCCTACATTTTGAAAATGATTGCAAATAATTAGGAAAAACATCTTTTGGCCATAATGGCTCAGAGTAATACCTACACAGCTTACTATAACACTTGTCCACAGCCCCGCACCAAGTGGACCCTAGCACCCCTCCAACTGAGCCTCCTGGGGGCTCTGTCCTGACTCCCTCTCCTGCAGGGATGTTTCCTTTTGCTACAACTCAGACCTGGTGAGTTAGTTCCCACGTCATGGTTTTGTACATGCTGTCCCTTCTGCCACCAATACTCTTCCCCAGATCTTTTCCTGACTCGTCTCTTGCTTTGTTTAGGTGTTCTCTCCCTCTCAAAGGTCACCTCCTCAGAGATGCTTACCCTGATCATCCCCATTACCTTATCAAACCCATTCTTTCATCTTTCCAACTGCACCCTCACCTTCTATCTTCTGACCCTGCTATATTCATCTTTACAATTCTTTTTTTCAGTAAAGATTTTATCTATTTATCTGAGAGAGAGAGAGCATGGCGGGGGGCAGGGAGAGGGAGAAGCAGACTCCCCACCAGGCAGGGAGCCTGATGCAGGGCTCAATCCCAGGACCCTGAGATCATGACCTGAGCCAAACGCAGATGCTTTACCAACTGAGCCACCCAAGCGCCACTCATCTTTACAATTCTGATCGATATCTTAAAACACACTATATATTTATTTGTTCACCTTTTGAGAGGAGGGCGACTTTGTCTTCTCACTGCTAAACCCTTAGTATTTAATACAGTCACTGAAATTGGCACTACAGCAATAAGTAACAGTTAAATGAATACTATAAGGGCCCTCCAGCCTCACAGTGTCATACACAAAGACCATGCACGCACTGGTTAGCAACAGCATTTTTTATGTTTAATTCTTTCTACAAAAGAAAAAGAAATATTGGCTCATGGTAAGAGAGTTGAATAGACATATAACCTAAAAAGATAGACTTCCCCCCCAATGGTCGGTACTAACCATCATTCACAGTTTGGGGTATGCTGTGGCAGAGTATGTTAGGGGGTCCCCAGTATTCCTTCTCTTCTCACCTTCTTATACAATAAAAGAATTCCTGATCCCTAGCAGGGCACGCAGCCACCCAGAGGGAATTTCCCAGCCACCTCTGCAGTGAGGCTGTGGCCATGTGCCTAAGTTATGGTCAACAGGATGGAATCGAAAGCGATGCATTCAGCACGCAGGGCACAGCCTTCATGGAATCGGGGGAACCTTGCTTGACCTTTTTCCCATTCCTACCTGCTGCAAGACTGCGTGACAGGGAGCCATCCTGGACCACGAGGTAAAGGGCGGCACATTCAGAATGGTGTAACAAGATGGAAAGAGTCTGGGCCACTGCTGACCCCGCAGAGCTGAGCTGCCGTGTCAGCCCAGACTTTTATATGAGAGAAAAGTAAACTTCCGGTCTAGTTATGCCATTATGACAGTTATCTGTTACAAAGAGCCAAGTTCACATTTGAGTGTACCAACCAATCTATCTATCATCTCCTACCAGATTTTCTTCAGTGCATTTATGGAAGTGTATGTTTGTGTGCAGCAACTTCGTATTATGATGAATTTTAAACGTACACAAAAATACCCAGGCTCACCCTACGAATCTCCTTTGCCCCAACAACAGCTAAGTCATAAGCCAATCCTATCCCATTTCCACCCCATCTACATTTCCCCTCACAGAACTTGGAAATAAATCCCAGCCATAATATACTTTCATCAGTAAACATCTCTCTCTAAAAAAAAAAAAAAAAGACTTCTTCTGAAAACATAGCCACAATACCATTATCATGCCTAAAAAATTCTTTCATATCACTAAAAGCAGATATTAATTTATTTTAACAAAAACTATGTTGTATATTTGTTTTCCCATTTAAAAATACACCATGGACAATTTTCTAAGCCGTATGCATAAATCCACCTAACTCTTTATGGTATCTGCATAGCATTCCATGGAAACAATGTACCAAAGTTTATTTTAACCATTTCCCAAGTGATGGACATTCAGGTTATATACAAGTTTTCTGTGTTTTTTTTTTCTTCTTCAATTTTTTTAAAGATTTTATTTATTTATTTGTCAGAGAGAGAGGGAGAGAAAGCGAGTGAGCACAGGCAGACAGAGCGGCAGGCAGAGGCAGAGGGAGAAGCAGGCTCCCCACTGAGCAAGGAGCCCAATGTGGGACTCGATCCCAGGACGCTGGGGTCATGACCTGAGCCGAAGGCAGCCGCTTAACCAACTGAGCCACCCAGGCGTCCCTCTTCTTCAATTTTAATTGATGCAATGAACATCTATCTCAGGATTTCTCAGCTTTGGTACTCTTGAGATTTTGGGTCTGCATGATTTTTTTTTAAGATTTTATTTACTGGGGCGCCTGGGTGGCTCAGTCAGTTAAGTGTCTGCCTTTAGCTCAGTTCATGATCCCAGGGTCCTGGGATTGAGCCCTGCGTCAGGTTCCCTGCTTGGCGGGGAGCCTGCTTCTCCCTCTCCCTCTGCTGCTCCCCCTGCTTGTGCTCTCTCTCTCAAATAATTTACTTATTTGAGAGAGAGAGAGAGGACACAAGCAGGGAAAGGGGCAGAGGGAGAATCAGGCTCACCACTGATCTAGGAGCCTGATGAAGGGCTCTTTGCAGGACTCTGAGACTATGACCTGAGCCGAAGGAAGGTGCTCAACCAACTGAGCCACCCAGGCGCCCCTGGATGATTCTTTTCTCTTTGGGGCTGCCTGCGGATTGTACACTGTCTTGCAGCAACCCCGGCCCCACTCCTCACCAGATAATAGCAGCACACCTCTTCCCATTTGTAACCACTTAAAATGTCTTCAGACATTGTCAAGTGTCCCTTGGGGTCAGAACCACCCCTGGTTGAGGACCTCTCCTCCAAATACTTATATCTACACTTAAACAAGTAGAACACTCCGATTTCTGCAGTGGGGGCCAGGAAAGAAATGGAAACTAAGGAGTTTTCAAAATGGTGGCCCTTGAGAAAAATACACTGATACCCACTCTGGATTTTAGTAAATACTTTAGCTGTGCTTCTGTCATGCTTACTGTGAAAATCTGAGAACGGATTCTTTACAAGGAACTGCAGTTAGTGTCTGCAAATTTATCATGTCAACCTAAGACCTCTTGAGTTGATCTGTTTTTTAACATCATGCCTCAAATCAGCAAATCTGATGGAAGAACAGGAGATATATTTTACAAAACTAGCTTACAGATTGGAACAATATCCTAATTTTTATGGTCCAACATTCAATCAATGATAGGGTTATATTTCAGGGAACATGCATGACTTTCTTCATCCCCCGCTTCTCCCTCACATTTAATAATAAATTGGATTATAATGGTACTTATACAGAAAAGGGGGAGGGACTTCCAAATTCTAACTGAAACCTAAACTCAACAGCATTTAAGCACCCACCCTCTGCTGAGATCTGCCTTTGGCCAAGATTTAATATCCAGCCAGAACCTTCTGGGAAAAATATTAAACCCTAAAAGGGTGCATCGTGGGGGCTAAAACAGGCCAAGGGGATTACTAAAACAGATTTGAGGCTCCCGAGTAAAGCTGGCCCAGCTCACAGCAGGCATAAAGAAGCCTCAGGATCTGTAATTTCTGATGTTGGTAAAAACACAGCTATAGGAAAAATAAAGTAAAAAACAAAACAGTAAAAACAAAAAAATAGTAAAAACAAATTTTACAAAGGAAGAGCAGAACGAAAGAAACCTTGAGAGATCTAAAAAAATTGTTTTATAGATATTCACAAGGATTTAAGACTTATTCACCCAATAAAGACTACAGAGCACCTACTATGTAGCTTGCTCTGATCTAATTCCTGAGAACCCAGTGAGGGGCAAGACAGACGGCACCCCTGACTCCCAGAGCCAACATCCTAGGAGATTTCACGGTGGGACCATGGAATTCACTCATGCTGGTAAAATCCAGCTAGCAGGTCAGACAGGTGGACGTCTGAGCCAGATCTTCACATTATGAAAGAGTTCATCAGGCACCAAGCACCATGTTAGTAGGTGCTTTACATATATTTGTTCATTTTATCCTCAAAATAAAGCCTGAGGTAAATAATATTATGTCCTTCTATCTACCCCCCCACACCCATTTTATAGAAGAGAAAACTGAGGGCCAGAGAGATTACACAACCTGCACAAGGGTACAGAGCTACCCAGGTGGCCAGTGGTAACACATCTCTTAGAGCCGAGGTTCTCAGTGGGTGGCCATTTTGTCCTCTGAGGGTCACTTGGCAAAATATCCAGAGACATTTCCGGTTGTCACAGTTGGGTAAAGAGCTACTCACATTTAGTGAGTAGAGGTCAAGGACGCTGCTAAACATCCTTCAGTGCACAGAACTGTCCCACAGCAAAGAATCATCTGACTCGAAAGGTCCAAACTGCCAAGGCTGAGAAACCCTGTATTAGAGGAATGTTCTGGGGGGGCGGGGAAGGGGGCGGGGAAGGGCGCGGGGAGCCTTCCAAGCCATGGGGGTTAAAAACAGCCAGAAAGCCAGGGTGTGGTTCTGGTTCAGCGGTACAACAGGGGTGAAGACAGGGGCTGAGAGGATGAAGTGAGATACAGGGCTTTGCAGAAAGCCTGGCCCATTCTCCTTCCACACATGGCAACCGACCGCACAGACATGTGCTGTCCTATGCACAAGACAGCTGGTGACGGTGGCCTCAGAGGGCCTATAGTGTCAAGCACCTCTGCATATCTCTTGGCCTCCCCCTTTGGTCACAGATGTCACAACACACAGCTCCAAGCACTGTGACTTGACATGACCCTATCCCAAACAGGAAGGTGGGGAAACAGGAGGCACCCTCCGTAGGCCCCCCTCATTTTATCTTAGAGGAACGTCTCTAGCAGCTTCTTCCAGCAGACTGTCCCTTATGCTTCCCTGGTGAGCACTGGATCATGGTAAAGGGGCTTAGTCTAATCGGCCTTCATCTTTTTGGTTGGCCTGAGCACATGGCCAACCAAACAAGACCAGGCTCTGTTGCCCTGGAAGAGGGGCAAGAGCTGTTGGCTGAGCCGAGGCATCCCCTCCAGATGCCAATCTTCCAGAAGTCTGACAACTGCAAGCCGCAGCTGGTCCTCCAAGTGCCAGCAGTCATTCATAGTGTGGCCTCCCCCAGCATCAGACACTGTGCTGGGGGCTTTGGTGACCTGGCCCCTGCCACTCTCTCCCATCCCATCCCTCACTACACCACTCAGTGATGCCAGCATTCTACCTGTTGCCCCTCCAAAGCAGCATGCTTCTTGCCACCTTGCAGTCTACACACCTTGGGCTCTGCTGTCCCCTCTGCCCTTGATGCTCATCTCCCCCTGAACCCTGCCACCTGTAGGTTTCTGCATAAATAGCACAACGCCACTGCCTCCAGGAAGCCTCCCCTGACCACACTCTCCCTTACTGGAAGGGTCTTCGCTGCATCTTGAATTTTCATTCACGGCATTTATTAGTACTGCACTTAATAATTAGCTGATTATTTAGTTGTATAACACATATCTCTGTAGTTAGTAGTTAGTAGCCATGAGCCAGTGAAATGTGAAATGCGGCCAGTCCAAACACACCCCAGATCTCACAGGCTATACAAAAGGAAATACACAAGCAATGCATTAATAAGCTTAAAAATCCTGATTATATATTGAAATGATATTTCTTAATATATTGGACACAACAAGATATATTACTAACATGAATTCCCCTTGTTTCTTTTTGTATTTTTTATGTGGCTACCAGAAAATTTAGAATCACACACGTAGCTTACATTACATTTGTACTGGACAGGGCTCCTTGAGAGCTTAGTACACTCCACGAGGACAGAGATCCTAACTAGATTTTTCCTGCTCTCTCCCTGGTGCTTAGAACAGCGCCTGGCATGGAATATCTGCTGAATAAATATTTGTTGAATGAATGAATAAATAAAATCTAAGAGACTGTGAGAGCTCGTCTCGTTCGTATCCTGGTTGTCAAGAACAATGTGTTTGTATATGGCGTTTTAAAATTCTCCCAACAATCACCAGGGACTATATCCATAGAAATACCGTTCTTTCACCTGCCTAATCCCAGCCAACAGAGGCCCCAGCTTTCTCTCCAGACATAGTCCTGTGAACACAGACAGTGACCTTGCTGTCTTAGCTGACCCCACGCCCCAAGAGGGGAGACAGGGCTTTGAGAGTCAACCACGGCAACCCGGCAGCCAGAAGGCTCTTAGAAAAGTCAACAGACGGCAGCTTGAGAAGTCTATCAACCTTGACTGGACAAACACATTCTAGAAGGGCCACTCATACTTGCAGGGAACAGCACGGCAGACAGGAGCCAAGGCGGGCAAGGCTGTGCCAAACCAGGGAAGTCAAGAGGCCAAGGCCAAGAGTGTTTGGGAGGCTGAACAAGCCCGGGCCTGAACCAGCCAGGTGGGGTCACCTGTCTCCTGCACACGCCAAAGAAAACAGTTCTCAGTGACAAGACGTGAAGAAGGTACTCTGGGTCACACTCAGGAGCTACGCAGCACAGCGTGGCCTTGTCAGGCTGTGCCTGCAGCACTCCCGAGGCTCGGGGGTGCCCAGGAACCTTGATGGCCCCATCGAGCCTGAAGCCCTATCCTGTCCACTGTCGGGGGTCGGAGGCAGGGAGAGGGGATTAAGGATTTGAGAGGCGAGGAGAGAAACCAGACTTGGCGTCTTGGCCCCTTTTAAAGAGATCTCGTTGCTCAAGAGTGAGCTGGCTGGGAGCCTGAACCCCAGTCTTAGCACTTGTACTCCTGTTTGACCCTCAGCAGTAGCACCTACCTCCTGGAAGGGGTCACCAGAGCAGGCTGGGCTCAGGGCAAGTCCCTGACCTAGAGTGCCTAGTGACAGAAGTCAACCCTGGTACCTTGCCTCAGCAACCCAGAGAGCAAATGGCAGAGACGGGACTCGAACCCCGGCAGCTGGAGCCGCCATTCTGATCACCGGTTGTGTGGGTTTGAACCCCAACTTCACTCCTTACTTCATCTAGTGGGGGGACGCTCTCAGCATCACTAACTGTCACCGATCTGGCATCTAGCAGTCCAGTGGGCCACTGCTCTGAGCATAGTGCTCGCTGAATGCTCTGCTCATGGACCCCACGTGACAACACTCAGCTATTACTACCCCCTAAATCCTAAGTCAGGCAATTTGGCTCCCCTGTAATTGCCACAGACATCAGAGAACATGGACTCTGGGACCCCAGTGCCTGGCTGGAGTCCCAGTCCTGCACCTTGATGACCACGGTGACCTTGATTGGGCAAGTACTTTATCCCCTTTCGGCCTCAGTCTCCCTATCTATAAAATGGGGATAATAGCACCCACCCAAATGGTTGTTGTGAGGGTATCAAATTACTTCATCGTGGATAGCATTTTTAGCAGAGTGTTTCACAAACAGGAGGTGTTCCAAAAAAAACCCCACAAAAACAAAAACAAAAAAACCCAATGTCTGTTGTGCCTAAAATACCTGGGCCACAGGAAAGGTGACCAGTCAGGGACAGGGCTCCCTGGGGAGGGGTAGGAGGTAGAACCTGAAACTCTTTCAACCCTCTAGCTCTCCTACTCCCTGGCATGGTTGTGGGGGCACGCGCCCCTTCAACAGCTACCTGCAGGCCTTCTGTTTGCCAGAAACTACTTGGGTCTCACCCTCACTCACTGAGGACCCACTCTGTCCCCTCCTGCCCCGCTCCCACCAAGTCTCCACTGCCCCCCGCCCGGAATCTGTTCTCCATGTACTCGGGAGTAGATTTTTTAAACATAAATCTGACCTTGTCATGCCCCCCACTAAAACCTTTTTAATGGCTCCCCACTGCCCTCAGGCTAAATTCCAAAGTTTCACAGGGGCTAAAAACAGTGGCTTTCAAAAATCTTTGGCTGAGACTCACAGTAAGAAACACATTTTACAATGCAGTGCAGTGTACACCTTTATAAAACTTAAAAGTTTTCAAGAAACCACACTGGCCTCATGTGTGACACAGACGGGTATTTTCTATTTCATTGTTTTATTACCCCCCATGCTGGCTGAGGCCCACCAAAGTGATTTCACCACCCACCAATGTGTTAAGACCTGCACTCTGAACAACACTAGTTTAAGAACCCTCTGACCCAGGCCCCGGCAGCCCTTCAGCCTTGTCTCTCCCCATGCATTCTGGCAGCCTAAGTTCTGGTCATGCCGAATCCTCCGGCATCATATTCCTTCTTGCCACTAGGCCTTTGCACATGCTGTTTCTTCTGCCTACCGCACTCTCCTTGCTTGACCATTTGGCTTAATCAAAGGCAACTTCCCCATCCCTTGACCATTGTCTCACTCGCACCTTCAAAATCTTGGGAGTTCTGTTTTGTTTTTTAAACGAATGCCCAGGCCCTACTTCAGATCAATTGAATCCAGGTAATTTTAGGGGGGAGGCCTGAACATCAGCATTTTAAAAAATTTCCCGGTGATATGAGACCTAGAACCCTTAGCTGTGCATTTATTTGTTTGCTTGTTCTGGGTTAAATACGCTGAGTGGAAGGAGTCTTAGATTTTTATGCCCCTCTCTCTTCCCCCAGGCCTGAGGAAGGTGACTCCACACTTATTGCTAATCTCAAAGCAAACCCCCAAGGAACTTAATGGAGACGAGAAGTCAGCCTTCTGAAGGCACTTCCACAGCACCTCCTGGGACGCTGGTTTTCTTTCCAGTAGCTGCCAAAATGCTCCCTTTGTTTAAACCTATAAAATACACTCCAAATCCGGCAGGCTATGGGGTGATCGGGGAAGATCCTAGCACAGGGGTTGGCAGATATTTTTGTAAAAGGGCCATAAAATATTTCTGTAAATATTGCAGGCTTTGTGGATCACTCTCTCTTTGGCAGCTGCTCAACTCCGTGGCTACAAAAGCAGCTACATCTAAATGAATGGGCACAGCTATGTTTCAATAAAACTTTATTTACAAAAGCAGGCAGTGGGCCAGATTTGATCCTTGAGATGTAGTTTGTCTAGTGCACCTGAGTATAGGGCTTAAGGACTGGCAAATCACCTAACCTCTTTGTGCCTTAACTCCTTCACTCATCCATGGGAATCATAAAAGTATGTAGTTCATATGGTAGTAGGGAAGATTAAATAAGTTAATTTCCATAAAACACTCTAGACAGTGCCTGACACGTGGTAAACACATCAGGACATCTCAGCTACATTTATTATTACTATCTGGAAGCAGACAGTCCCAAAATCGAATCCCAGCTATTTCTCCTACTAGATGTGTTCTCAGACAAGGTGACTCACCCAGCCTCCACTTTATTAGCTGTAAAATGGGATAATAATAATAGTACCCACCTCCAGGGTTGTCAAGGGATGAAATGAGCAAATTCACAGCAAGTGCTTTGCTGCAGTACATAACGGGAGCTCGACAGCCAAATTCAATGTTATTACTTCTCAGACTGATACTGCCAGAAAAACAAAGCAAAACAAACCTTGGGTGGATGGCAGCTCCGGCCCTGAGCTCAGGCTTCCTCACCTCGCCTGAATCTTCCAGGTGTGGCCAGAGGGGCCCTATTGAAAGTTGTTTTCTTGCAACCCCTTCCATACAACTCCTTCTGGAGATTTCAGAAGGCAAAGAAAAACACTGGGCCAGCAATTTCTGACATTCCCCCACACCACACGGAGCTCCTGTTGACGCTGATGGGACTGAGAGGCTTGGAGACTTCAGAGAGAAGAGACGCCCCCGCTGGCAGCTGGGTGCTGGCAGCGACTGTGTCCCCAAGGGACAATGGGCAGTCCCTGGAGACATTTTCAGTTGTCAAAACTGGGAGAGTATGGCATCCGCAATGCACAAGAAAGCTCCACATGACAAAGAACTACCCAGCCTAAAATCTTGATAGCCATGAGGTTCAGAAGCTCCAGTCTAGCCAGAAGGGTCTCATGGCACACAGTGACAGGCGCAAATGCAAATCGAGAGATTTTTGCGACTCAGTCAGATCTGTTTTTCAGGTGCACTGATGTCTTCAACACCTGTTTCCTGAGCATCTACTATGGGCTGGATGGTGTGGGATAAATGAGAGTCCCTTGCGGGAATGTTCGTGCTTAGTTCTACAGTGTTGCTAGCTTTACGTGAACTGTCAGTGGAAAACGACACATGGTCGTGTGTTTCTCATAATTATAGAAAAAACACAGACGCAGACACATCAAAAATCATGAAGTCTTATTCCAACCAGGCATGGCCTGTCTCCCAGCCCAGTCACCTCCGTCACGACTGCGATGGTCCTGGGAGGTCTGTGCCCTGCCAGGCAACATCTGTGGGTGCTGACAATTAGGACCTGCTACTTTTCAGGCCATGTTCGGTCTACTGCCTTAGGAATTGGCTCATTTTTACAGCGAAATCCTGACAAGTCGGCATAATTAGCTTTCACATTGATAAAGGACTAGAAGCGTGGAGAAGGAGGTAGAAGGGCAGCGCTCTGCAGGGCAAAGAGCCCACAACAGGTCTTAAGAGCATCACAAAGTCAGAACGATGCAGCAATCCTGGTTTGTGATGACCGTGGTAGCATCTGTTGTGGGCTCTGTCCATAAGACATTGGATTCTTGAAACAGAGATGTTTCTATGTGCACTGAAACTGGGCTCTTCCTGCTTCTGAACACATCTCTAGACTACTTCCCAGGTTATCTCAAAGTTAGGGTCAGACAATAGATGAGTTCTGGCCAACAGACCATGGGCAGAAGGAATATTCACAACGTACAGGCCTGGTCTGTAAAGACCCTAATGCTTGGGGCGCCTGGGTGGCTCAGCTGGTTAAGCCTCTGCCTTTGGCTCAGGTCATGATTCCAGGGTTCTGGGATCGAGCCCCGCATCAGGCTCCCTGCTCAGTAGAGAGCCTGTTTCTCTCTCTCCCTCTGCCTGCTGCTCTGCTTACTGGTGCTCTCTCTATCTCTGTCATTTATTTATGATATTGCTGGAGAAAGGCAGCATAAATAAATAAATAAATAAATAAATAAAATCTTAAAAAAAAAAAAAAGACTCTAATGCTAGATTGTTCTTTTCTCATCTGCCTGCTGATCTGACTCACCTCTGAGGCCCTAGAGGACAGAGAGCTACCGATAGAAGGAGCCTGAGTCCCTGGTGGACCACATCAGGACAAATGTCTATCAGGAACGCTGTTGCTGATCTGCCTGTGAGTGAGAAATCAGCTGTTATTGTGTGAAGCCCTGAGACGACAGGATTTACTTGCTACAGCACTAACTGATACTGATGATCTCTCCATATGATAGAATGTTTTGTGGCCACTGGAAACGATTGGTAAGAGTTATACAAGTAGTCCTGAAGCCCACTCAAGGAATGTCACTTAAAGATGGAAAGGAGATGCTAAGCATGTGTAATATGTTATTTACAAAAAAAAAAACAAAAACCAAAACCAGTGATTCTTCTTCCCCTCCAAACCCTCCCACCCACCAAAAACAACAACAACAACAAAAAACCAACAACAACAAAAAACCCCAAGCCCCCAAAAATCAAAAACGCAAACAAACCACAAAACCAATTCAAACCAAACCAAAATCCATCTGCTTAGGAACATGTGAATATGGAGAAAAATGTGGAAGACTAAAAGGTCACAGGTTGGCAAACTATGGCCCAAAGGCAGGCAGATAAGATCTAGATGTGCTGGCACGGAAAAAGATGTCCACAGGATACACGCTACCTATGATAGTGTCCTATTCCTTAGGGTCACATATCACAACAGGTAAGCTAGGCTGCACAGTTAGCTGTAGTGCATAAAGTCTGGTCCAACTTTGTGCAAAGAAAACCACATGAACCTGTAGGATAATTTCCATACATATTAAACCATGGCAAGCGGGAGCACCCATCCAGCAATGGACAGTGCTCATGTTGAAGAGGGAACCTGGGAATATCCACTTCTTTATATACGTCAGTGTCATCTTACTGGTTCATGATGCGCATGTTAATTTCTCCTGCGATCCCAAATAAAACCAATGAAGAAAGAAAAATGTCGCAAGAAATTTGAACCCGAAAGAGTATAAGGGTAGTTGCTGGTGATATGGAATTTGTTGAGGGTCAGCTCTTATACCTCTTCTGTTTCTCAAAATGCCAGACTGGGGCTTGCCTGGCAAACAGTAGGTGCTCATTAAATGTATGACAACTACATGGACAAGCATTGAAGAAAATGAATAATGCAACAAAGAATGACAAGAAGGGAAAATAAAAGGCAAAGCCCTGCTCACCCAGCGAACACCAGAATGTCAACCAGGGCTGAGAAAGAGCCCACAGGATATGCTGACATTCTAGTCTGACCTTTGGAGTCACCGAAGGTACTGTTCTTGCTTCTTCCTCACCCCCAAATCAAGGCAAACCAGCAAACAAAAGAACCTAGAATAAGTCCTCTGCAAAAAAATCTGCGGCCCGCAGACCACAGTCCAGCCTCCCTTTGGCAGGGCGCGCGCCTCATAGTAAGAGCCTAGCGTTATCAGAGCCCGCTGCCCTGTGAGATGGCTGATGTGAACTCAGCTCTGCTCCAGGCTGAGAAGGAGACCACAAAGAGGATGAGGCGGTGCAACATCGGAGTGTCTTCACCAGCTCACCAGTTCAGCAGAAGGAACACTGGTTCATGTGATTGCTGCTGTGTTAAAACAGGTCACTCAGCAGCATGGTATTGCTGGAGAAAGACAGCATGAGGATCACATGGACGTCTTCCCTCAAAGGGAGCTAGCTGCCCAGAGCCTGTTTGCTAAGCAGATCTTTTGTCTATAAACCACAAGTCAAAATAAGTTGGGATTTAGAGGGAAACACAGCTGTGTGGGGAGTGGGAGGTCTCCTTTACTGTAAGCTCCTAAATTTATGGATTGTATTTTTTTTTTTTAGTTGTTCTCCTTTCCTTTCTTCCTCCCTTGCTCTTCTTCTTTTTCCCTCCTTCCACAGTATTTATTGAAATTTTACTATGTGCCTATCATTCTTTGAGATTTGGGGGATGGAACTGTAAACAAAGTCCCAGTGCTCCCAGAGCTGACATTCTAGTGGGGAATACAGACAATGAGTATAGGGGGGCACACAAATATTCCAGAGAGGATGACCAGGGATGACCTCTTGGTGACATGTGAGCCAACACTTGATGTGGACTAATAAGTGATGTGTAGAGGAGGAAGGGAAGAGCAACCAGGCAGGGCAGAATGTGCAAAGGCCCTGAGGTGGAAATGAGCCAGGAGTGTCTAAGGAATAGAAAGCATAACAGAGCAGCTGGAGTGTGGTGGGTGAGGGAAAAAGGGATGGGGGAACACACTTCAAGATTTTTTTATACATGTTACCCGTGATAGTATCATATTCCTTCAGATCAGGTGTCACAACTGGATTAACATAATGTGGTGGCTCCTGACACAGCTTGTGGGACCCTCCTACTCACTGGGTTAGCTTAAGGGAAGTTACTGAGGGACCTCAGTTTCTCCATGTGTAACACAGGGTTAGTAGTAAACCTGCCAAGGAGGGTTGTCATGAAGAATAAATGAATTAGTACACATAAAGCATAAAATAGAGGCACATTACTAAATATTAGACAAACATTAAGCTATTATGATTACTCAACTATCTCTTTACCTTTTCCACATTTTACTATTAGAAATAACAGTATTAACACCTTTTTTTTTTTTTAAGAGTTCCAGGACTTCAAATATTGGGTTTCTTAGAATGGGAGGACACTTGAAGATGGAGTGATGTAAGTTGCACAAAACTGAAATAGAGGGGCACCTGGGTGGCTCAGTGGGTTAAAGCCTCTGCTTTCGGCTCGGGTCATGATCCCAGGGTCCTGGGATTGAGCCCCACACTGGGTTCTCTGCTCCACAGAGTGCCTGCTTCCTCCTCTCTCTCCCTGCCTGCCTCTCTTGCCTACTTGTGATCTCTGTCTGCCAAATAAATGAATAAAATCTTTAAAAAACAAAACAAACAAACAAACAAAAAAACAAACTGAAATAGAATGAATTGGAAATATTGACGAAGCCCCATTTTCTGTACACAGAGACACAGAGTGACTCCTTTACCTTTATTGCCCTGGGGACATGGCTGAAGTTCTGCATCTTAAAACAACTGGGAATGCAGCTTCTTCCATAAAAGTCTTTTTTTTTTTTTTTTTTAAGATTTTCTTTATTTATTGGACAGACAGAGATCACAAGTAGGGAGAGAGGCAGGCAGAGAGAGAGGAAGGGAAGCAGACTCCCCGCTGAGCAAAGAGCCTGATGCAGGGCTCGATCCCAGGACTCTGGGATCATGACCTGGGCCGAAGGCAGAGGCTTTAACCCACTGAGCCACCCAGGTGCCCCTTCCATAAAAGTCTTAGGATGCCCTGTGTCCACCCCAGCGGGGCTGACATGGTGTGAGGTTCCTGCAGGGTGAATGTGGGCACCACCTGCCGCAGGGGGGTCAGTGGGACTGGACAGACGTGGCTGGGCCATGCTCAGCGGTGGGAACTGGGCTTCACCTCCTTTTGGGCACAGCTTCTCCGTGTGTCACCCTCACCTTCAAACAGGTGCACATTGATGACTGTTTCAATTACTGTGCTTGCTACGTGCCAGGCACTGTGTTAAGACCTTTGCACCCACAGTGGGAAAAAGCACGGGCTCTGGGATCAGACTGCTGGGTGCGCACCCCGACTCTGGCACTCACCTTACACAAGCCTCTCAGCCTCCCCATCACGCTTCCGTGTGTCATGTGAGTACATAATTCACTGGGTGGTTGTGAGGATTCGGTAAATGAATACATGTGCATCTCTTAGGACAGTGTTTGACTCTCGGTGAGCCATCAGCAGATGGTAAACACTACTGTGGCCTCATTTCAATGTCCTGGCAACTCCATGAGGTGGGTGCTATTCTTAGCTTCCACTGCACGGGTGCAGAACGGAGGCAAACGGAGTTGGCGACCCTCGCCCAAAGCCATGTGGTGAGTAAGTGGTACAGCCTGAGGTTGCAACCAAAGCCATGGGCTTCACTTGTAACTTCTCTGCGGTGCATAGACAAATGTGCAGAAGTCTTAAAGTGGGTATCAACTTCACACTTGAAAATATCAACTGTTTAAAAGCCAATCATAAGCAATCCATTCATCCAATAAATATTTGCTGAGCGCCTACTGTGTGCCTGACAGGAAGTGCAGACGGAGCCACCCGCACCATCTATCCATGTGCAGTGTGAAGATCAAGCCCCAAACAGTGGAGAACAAAATCAAGTTCAGAGCCAGAAAGCAAATGAAATCCTGACTGCATCACCTGAGGCCTGATCCAGCTATACCTGAACTCAGCCCTAGTCCTGGACCAAAGAAGTGTTAAAGGAAATGACAAGTGATCCTTCTGAACAGACTCTTGGAGAGCCAATGTGTGAATTCTGCAGCTTCAGTCTCCAGAAGACCAAGGAAGGACATGGAGCAGGAGCAATAAATAAATGTCTGCTGACTTAAAGTTACTCAGATTTGGGGTTATTTGTTATCAGAGAAGAGTCAAGCCAATCCTGACTGATACTAATGGAAAACATGAGAGTGCATTGCATGTAATACGAGTAAGTATTGTCTCTAGAAACTTTTACTTATATGCGTGTTTTGTGTGGTGCTGGTGGTGGGGGTGTGTCTTCTGTATGCATGTGTTGTTTTCCTTTTTTATGTTACTACAAGGTTGTCATAGATACATTTCTGAGATTCCTGGTCAAAAAGGGTTTAAAAGCAGTGGAAAAAGCTTAGTGTCCGGAAAAGAACATCTAAAATATCTGGAGGACTAGACGAGAGAACTTGGGATCAAAGGCCAAAGGAGATGAATTTGAAGGGGTTAGTTTGTATACTTTGTGTACGTGGGGAAAAAAAGGATGCTTTCCAGCCATTCTCCAACTCTCTAGGGTGAGGGACATTTTCTGTCAAGAGCCAGACAGTAAATATTTTAGGTTATGGGGGCCAAGAGGTCTCTGTCACAACTACTCAACTCTGACAATGTGAGCAAGGGGGGAATAGCCACAGACAGTACAGAAGTCAGTGGGTATGGCCATGTTCTAATAAAACTTTATTGACAAAACAGGCAGATGGCCAGATTGGACCTGTGGGCCACAGCCGGCTGACCCCTGCTCTAGGGGATCAAACAATGAGGTAGAATCAGGCTGAAATGTAAAAATGACTTACATTTTAGATCCATGGAAGAATCAAAGATGAAATCCTATTAGAAGAACAAAGCAAAGGGTCAGGAAACTATGGCCATGGGCCAAATTCCAGCTGCCATCAGTTTTCATAAATAAAGTTTTATTCATTTGCTCATTTTCTGTGGCTGCTTTCCTGCCATGACACTGTAGTGTCATGACACTTTTTCCTGCCATGACACTGTAGTTGAGTAGCTGCAACAGAGACCATTAGACTGTAAAGCCTAAAATTCTACTATCTTATTCTCTACAGAAAATGTTTGCTCTTGCATGCCCCGAATCAGGTTTAAACAATGGTGTACAGGGGCTTAGGGTGGACCCAGGGCCATATCCAGAAAAGCCTTTAGAACAAAGGCAGCCCCAAGCAGGATGATATTTTTAATAAAGTAAATAGGGCAAAAGCCAAAAACGAATCAAAGTAACCCCTGGCCCAGCACCCTGGAGAGATTTTGACCGCAGTGACGCTCAAGAAATGAGTTCACAGCTAAGACGTGCTCATAAATGTTAAAATAACAAGAACAATAAATAGTAATAAAACACAAAGCCACGCACCCCATCTCCACAGGCAAGACCTCCCAGGGTTTTGAGCTTAGAAGTAAGGAGAGAGCAGCCTTCCCCACTGAGGGCCCATCTTGGCAGAGGGTCCGATGGTCCTACTGGTACACAATGGGCGAGGTCCAGAGGAGGAAGTTCAAATACAGGCAGACTCTTGAGACAAACAACCTTGGGGATGGAGACTAACCTCCACTGGGAAACGGGACCCAGATCCCAAGGTCAACACTTAATTCTTGAGACCCTCGGGGCTCAGGGTCTTCTGTGCACCCTGAGTCCCGGCATACAAGACCCCAGGCGCCGAGCTGCAGGCCAGAGCAAGATAGCCCAGCGTCTCCTCAAAGTGAGACCTTGCCAGGCCCACTGCTGGCCGCCAAAGACTTGCTCGGATTGTCTCAGCACCTCCGCCCTCTGCAGCGAAGCCTGCAAAAGGTCAGAGATGCTAAACCGAAACACACAACTGTCCTAGCAAGAACTTGCTGCAAAAGCTGACTCAGCAAGTAGGAGAAATGATGCATTCCCTTCCTGCAACACACCCAGAAGGGCCCAGCAGGCCATGGAGCTGAAAAGCAGGCCTCGTCCAAAACTATCAAATGCCCTGACGATGACCGGAGTACTGTCATGAAAAGTTTACACAAATCCAAGCTTCCCATGTCCCCCAGGAGCCCGGGAGAATGCAGTGGATGGTAAGAGCACCTGCGGCAGCCTGCGCTCCGGCAGGGCTCCTGAGCTCGCAAATGCCCCGCAGCACATCTCTGGGAACTTGGTAGACGGCATGTGGCGTCGTTCTCCTTCTACAGAACAGAAGCACCGAGACCTAGGGGAGGTGGCTGAACCCTCGGAGATGTTGGAAGCTGGTTAAAAACAGAGAACTTGAGCTTTAAAAAGGTCCATCAGGGAGCTGATAAGAGTCCCGCCTCCCTGGCTCAGTGTGGCCAGCTCTCCAGCTGCACTAAAGAAATGGCAGGCACCGTTCTAGGCTCTTCACATAGAACATCTCCTTCAATCCCCCATACCCTGAGGGTGCAGATACTCTAATTATCCCCATTAGACAGAGGAGTAAACTGGAGTCCAGAGAAGCTAAGGCCACCCAGAGAAAGGGAGGAACTTCCCACTGCTAATGGCTAGAGGAACGTTCTTTTTCAAGAACCAAACGACCTGCCAGGACATGGTATATGGACCATCTCTACCTTTTCTCCTGCCCTCCTTCCCGAGCTGAAATCTCTTCTCATTACACGGGACGCCGGAATTAGGGAAGGTCTGAGACATGCTATGGTCTGAATGTTTGTGTCTCCCCAAAATCTGTATGTGGAAGCCTACTCCTGGGTAGGGGGTTATCTGGAGGCGGGGCCTTTGGGAGGCGATGAGCTCACAAGAGTGGAATCCTCACCAATGGGCCTGGTGCTCTTACAAGAGGCCCCAGGGAGCTCGCTCGCGCCTCTGCTTTTTCGCTACATGAGGACACGGGACAACCAGGAAGAGGGCTCTCACCGGACACCAAGCACCTTGATCTTGGATTTTCCAGCCTCCAGAACTGGGAGAAATAGGTGCTTGTTGTTTTGGCCACCCAGCTGATGGTCATTTGTTCTAGCAGCCCAAACAAAGGACAGCAAGGCCTAAACATACAAAGGGTTCAGAGCCCTACTTACACGCCAGGTCCTGCTGGGAGCACTTAGGAAAGAACTGCTGGGATATTCCCAACAACACTCTAGAGTGGGTGCTCTTTCTCTCCCCACCTTGGAGAGGAAGATGCAAGGTTTAGGAGATGCCCCGAAGAGGCAGCAGTGCCAGTGGCTGGTGCACCGGACACACACTCTGTGCCCCTCCCCTCATAGACTCCTCACCCCTACACTCTGAACTGCCCCTCAGAGCCCCCAGAGCCCAGACCAGGAGACCCAGGCCGCACCTGGCCCGAAGCTTGTGCCGCCTCTGTGGACCTGTCGCTGAATCAGAGCTGCCACCACTGGAAGGGACCCTTGGGCATCCTGTCCCCAGCCCCCAACCCTGTCCTCAGGGCAAGAGTAAGCATCTCTGGCCACACACCCCGAAGCCGTCCCTGAGGCTCCCCAGGGCCACCCAGAGAAGATAGAATAGGGAGGAGGCGTCTGGTTCGAAAGCTGCTCAGGGCCCAGCGTTTGGAGGCTCCAAGCTCACTCACCCCGGGAGCTTTCAGCATCCACCCTGTTTGTTTTTGGCACAAGCCAACTTCCTGTACTTGAGAGAAAAGGCATCTTTTTAATGAGCAAGAAAAGAGAGAGATGGGGGTGAGGGGGAGGTGTGGAGACAGAAGAAAAAGATAAAAATAAAAGTGCAGGGAGGGCTTCAAGCCACAGAGAGGTTCTGTTACAGAAAGGCGTTTTGATGAATTATGTGCACAGGAGGCAACGACGTGTGGATTAAGTTTCCCTTAAAATTCTTAGAGCTTCGGCAATTAGCGAGGAGGGAGAACACCAGCGACCAAAATGACTCTATCTTTCTTTGGCGCACTGTGCCCTCATCCTTACTTGCTGGCGTACATGTCACCCCTGAAATCCTTTGGGGAGAAATCAGTTTGAACAAGAAGAAATTCATGCCAAGCTGAGGCAAACTGGCCTCCTGGGTGAGCCATGCTACCCAGATCTCAGATCTGGACTCTTTACCCAGTCTGCAGAGGGCCATGCCTCCGGCTGGGTACATCCATGGATTTTTCTCCTTGAACCTCATGGCAGATCTGTGACATAGATGTGTGTGTGTGTATAGCGTGTGTGTATGCATAGATGGATACACATATGTACACACACACGTTATACACACATGTATATATTCTTTCCATGCCAGGAGAAGCCGAGCCTTGGGGAGATCAAGTTCATTCAGTCATTCAACAAACACGAGCACCAACTGTTTACTGGCACTGTGCTAAGTCCCATATACTGTCAGAATTTCTGTCGGCACTACTGACACTTGGGGCTGGATCATTCCCTATCGTGGGGCCCGTCCTGGGCACTGTGGGACGTTCAGCAGCATCCCGACTTTTACCCACCAGATGCTGAAGCAGCCTCCCCCCAGCTGTGACACTAACATCTGCAGACACTTCTAAATGTCCCCTAGGGGGTGAAGTCACCCCTGACTGGGAACCACTGCTCTCTGTGGACTAACTCACAGAATTCTCCCTGGGAAGCAGGTCTGCTGGTGTCCTCATTTTACAGATGGGGGAACCCAGCACAGGGAGGTTAAATAACTTGTTCGTGCCCAAAGTCCCATAGCTCATGTCAGAGAAGGGACATGAACCCAGCAAGTCTCTCCCTGGAGCCTGGGTGCATCGCTCCTCATGCTCGGCCATATAAGTTCACCTTCAAGGCTGTGCAGCTAGTTGATGGAGCCCTTTGAGAGACCCCAGTTTGGAGCTGGGTGAACTCAGCTCTTAAGTTCTCCTGACTACACAAAAAAATGTCACCAAATGTCAGTGGGTCCTTTGTCCCATTCCCTATCTTTTCTCTAAGAGGATCTGTTATAAAATAGTGCCTTTTCTCAGACTGTCCACTGCCCCCTCCTTGGGGAGGAATGTTCTACAAAGAATGTTAATAATAACTCTAATGAGGGACACCTGGGTGGCTCAGTGGGTTAAAGCCTCTGCTTTTGGCTCAGGTCGTGATCCCAGAATCCTGGGATCGAGTCCCGTATCAGGCTCCTTGCTCAGCGGGGAGCCTGCTTCTCTCTTTGCCTCTGCCTGCCACTCTGCCTGCTTATGCGCGCGCTCTCTCGTGCGCTCTCTCTCTCTCTCTGACAAATAAATAAATAAATAAAATCTTTAAAAAAAAAAAAAACTCTAGTGACAATCACTTTAAGATCGACACTCTCATAACATTAAGAGGTAATGTCTACCTTGCATTTAACCACTAAGCCCCAAAGACTTTTATAATATTTCATCTAATCCTTACAGCATATTCTTGAGGCAGGGGCTATGAGCATCCCCATGTTACAAATGAGGAAACTGAGGCACAGAGAGGACAAGTAACTTGTTCCAGGTCACAAAGCTAGTAGGCAGAATCTGTTCTCTTAACCACCAAGCTAAACCACCTCTCTTAACAGGGCTTACTGAAGTGTTCTAGAGGCTTTATGCACTGTAATGCATTTACTGTCTCACCACAGTCCTGGGAGATAGATATGATCACCCTATTTTAGGGATTTAGAAACTGAGCTCCAGAAAGATGAAAGAGCCTACCCAGGCCACACAGCTAAGAAGGGGGTGGGAGGTGTGTGTGTGGGGGGCTGGGGGTGGGCAGAGCCTGGATGTGAACCTGGGCCTGTGCGACTGAAAGGCCCAGCTCGTCCCACCGCACCGTCTGGCACGCTGCTCTCCCTGCTGGTGCCCCGACCGACCTTCTGAACCAAATACACCTTGGTGGCCAGCAGGCGCCAGGCTTTTGAAAGATCGGGGCACCTTGCACAACTCCTCTTGTTTATTCTAAGGCTGCTCCCCCGTGTACCCAGAAGTGGCACTTCCAGGTGGCGAGACAGATGGCGAGTCAGGAGGCTGAGGGGCCCGCGGGCACATCCTTCACCTCGGGGTCACCGGCTCGCTCTGCGGGCCGCTAGAGCCGCCAGGCGCCATTCCCCTCCCACAGCTGTCGAGGCCTTGCCCGGGAGAGGCCTGGTCAGTGGGAGACAGCTGGCCACCGCCCCCCCCCCCATGCCACCAGCTGTCTGTCGCCTTTCCCTCCCAGAGTCCTTTGCTTGGCCTTTGCCATGATCACAGATCACGGAGCAAAGTGTTTAACCCCTCAAGGGCCATATGTTTGTGCCTTTTCTTTCATACCCTTACCACCTTTTGACTTTTGTCCCCGGGCCTTAAGCTGTGTGACCTCAATAACTAATGTTCTCTGTTATTTTATTTATTTTATTAGTAATAGTAATAATGGCAGAATGGTTAAGAGTGTGGGCTCTGGATCCTGATACCCCAGCAGGGATTCAGTTCTGGGTCACCACTTAGGACCCAAGTGATTGCAGGGGTAGTGGGGGGGAATGAAGAGGGGATGGCTTCACTTCTCTGTGCTTCTGTGTTCTCTTCTGTAAAACAGTTCATCATAGTGGCCACCGCAAGGGCCATCAGGCATCTCACACAAGTTGACATGAAGAAAGCACTTACAACCACTCCTGGTACACAGTTGGTGGTCAATAAATGTTAACCTATTACTAGTGTTGATGTGTGTTTCTGCCCATTCTGTCTAGAAAGCCCTCTATCTATTTATGTTTTTAAATTTGGGTGAATCCTTGAAAGGCCAGATCAAGTCTTTTCTCCTCTATGAAGATTTCTGAGATAGTGGGAGGGGGCATATCTTTTTTCTTGTGTATCTTCCCCCACAGCCTGGCCCAACATTGGGCACACACGTTTTTCATCTAATAATAATTATCAATGGCTAAATTTTATTGAACATTTAGTATATACCCAATACTGTCCCCCTGCTTAACATACATTATTTTATTTTACTCTCCCCTCTCCCAACAATAATAATTGGACCTGGGACTTGAGCTTCCTTGGGATAGTCATTATGGAAGGTAGAAAAGCTAGAATTTTCACTGCTCCACCCCTTACAAATGAGGGCAAAAAGCAAAGCACTCTGATTTCTAAGAATATCAGCCCTGCTTTCCCATAGCAAACTTCTGCTGCAAACAAATTAGTTTCTGTGGTAAGGCTTTACAGTAAATCATTCTCTTTCTCTGGAAGATTCATGTATTAGTCAGAACACTTTCCGCTGCAAATGACA